>SKCR01009017.1:0-45086 GCA_019454045.1 Zanthoxylum bungeanum
GTTTCGAACGAAGCAGTAACGAACGCAGCACAACGAAGACATTGAACTTGTGAATGAACTTGATGACGTACTTATTCTGAATTTCCCCTTCCGACACTCCGTTTCCCGCAATATCCTTAGCTAAAAAGGTAGTCCTCCAACTGAGACTCATCATCGGGTTTTCACATGCGAAAATGCAATGCCTACAACGGTGGTGTGTACTTCCAACTATTAGGAATCACCTGTGAGTCATTCAATATTCGCTTCAACGAATACCCACATGTTCTATAGAGTTTCCAAAACTCATGGTACATCAGGTTAAACCATTGGAACTCCAATTCCAATATACGACATGTGCTAGTCTTCTAGGTTCTAGGAATCGACCATATTCCAAAACCAACGACTAGGAATATTTAACTTTAAGAATAGCTTACACCCAGTGTCAAAACTATTCTAAGGTCGATGTCATCTTAGCATATCTATACATCAATCTAATACAATTGACAATACCATTAATGATGTATGAATGAAAAATGTAATTATTTTATTAATAATAATAACATATACAAATCGAATTGGCACTCCAAGCACCAACTCCATTACCTATGGTTCCAGGAACCGGAACTGCACTTTGCGGTTCAGTTCATGAATTGCAAAAAATAATAAAATAATAAATTTAATAATGAATTAGTTAAATAATTAGTGATGTATGAAATTTTACCATGAAGATCATGATTATATTGATATTTCTACTGTAATATTTTTTAATTTAATTTAATTAAAATTAATTTAATTTATTAATTTTTCTTTTTTTTATCAATACGGTTCGGAATCGGAACAAGAACCTTATTTTACGGTTCGATTCTGATTCCTCATTTTGAGGAACCAGATAGCCATTTCTAGAACCGGAACTGCGACCGACCTAAGTTCATCGAACTCTAATAAAACTTATATCAATTTTTATGCTTCATGACCATCAATCAAAAACACTAAATGGATTTTTAAGGTTTTATGCTATAAATATTCAAAATCACATTTAGAATTATTATTTCATTAAATTCATTAAATATTATTCTCTGACTCAAGACCATGAAATTCCCTGCAAGCACTGACAAGTAACTCTTATACCTAAGAGGGGAGTGAATTGAGTTATTCACATAGTAATGCGGAAATAAAAATTTTACCGATTTTACGCTACAAAGCTTGTAGCTTTACCAATCTTCAATTAATTTTCTCAATTGTAATATATCACTGAAATGTAAGTTTCTAAACAATAAGCGTATATATAAGAAAACTTGCAATAAGCAAAGAGTTTAGGGATAGAGAAAATAACACTGTGATTTATATGTGGTTCGGTCAATAATGCCTACGTCCCCTCTCCGAGCCGTGCTTGAAGATTTCCACTAAATTGAGACGACAACTTACAACGAGTTTTCCGTGGCTCACCCCCAACCAAGAGTTTTACACACTATGTTCACTCAAAACCTCTTACAATGAATTTTATACATAGGCTCACTCAAAAACCCTTACAGTGAGTTTTGACAATAGGCTCACTCACAAACCTTTACAATTCACCATTTTGAGTATATCCACTCACAAAGGGATTTCACAACCTTAAGTATTGATAAAAAGATTTAAGAATACACTTGAGCACTCACAAAATAATGAAGATTCAAAATGTGAGTTGCTTATTCAAGTGTTCTAAACTCACTACTAATAATATAAAGATGTAATATGTGATCTTGATGAATGAGAATGTATGATAATAAAGATTTAATAAACTCTCTGTTTTTGCCTTAGAATAAATTGTATGAAGGGTCAAGTCTGTGGCAAAAATGAATTTGGGGCTAATTTATAGTGAAAATGAAATATGTCCCAACAGCTCTGTCTGAGACCCATATGTCGGTCTCCAGCTACTGGTATGCCGGTCTAGCAAAAGTAACGACTATAGTACCGTTTGAATATATCTGTTACACTGGTATGATGACTGGTATGTTCCTTGCCAGTTCCAGTAGCTATGCAACAATTGAGCTCACCAGTATGGACATCAGTATGTACAACGGTATGGTGTATGTCGATTCCAGCAAGCATGTAACACTTAAACTCACCGGTATGGGTGATCGGTATGAGACCGGTATGTTCATTGTCGGTTCCAGAGATCTTGCAAAATAGAGGTGGGTTAGTATGGTAGACCGGTATGGCACCAGTATGATTTGTGCCAGTTTCAGAGAGTTTGTAAAACAGAGCAGGTCCACCTGTATGTCTGTTTAGGGGACTGGTATGCCGGTCTCAGTGCCAAAATGCAGGATTTGCAGGTTTAAGACATTTTGTACATGACCCTAATGCATCTATATGAATGTGCATGTGTCCTACGAGCTTAGACACTTAAGTAAACAATTCACTTGACAAATAGAGCCCTAAGCTTATGACTACACAAGATTTTCTTCAATATGCGCTAGTCTTCACATTCATTGCTCTTCACCACCAATATGTTTCGACATCTTTTTGTAATATCTCAATAATATGTGTCGAAGACTTTTAACATTACATCATCAAATCTATCTTAAGAATATGTTGCTAACACACCACAGGTCTAGGTTAAATCTTGAGCTTGAGGATGAATTAATAAAATTGAGTGTGCTACTACATTATACGTACGTTTCATATTTGGCCTAACATTGGGTGCTTAATTAATTGCCAAAAGTTTATTGAGAATGAATGGTACAAATAAATGGAGAGTGACCTGGACAAGGATTTCCTATTTTTAATTCTTTAATATATAGCTTTAAAGAATCAAATGAAGGGAATTGACTAAAAAAAATTTTCTTTTTCTTTTATTATTATTATTAATTATTATCTTTTTTTAAAGATAGAAGTTTCTTTGATGCTTGAAAAGTGTTTTATATCGGAATGAAAAGTAATTGTGTGATCGTCAAGAAACTCTTCCTACAAAAAGACTTAATCATACGAAATAAAAAATTTAACTCATTAATAGAAAAGAGAATTGAAGAAAGGTACCCAAAGATAAATATTCCAATAAATCATTCCTTTTTCTCGAAAAAAAAAAGATTTTCTCAATGTACTTGTTTGATATGATTTTTAATAGAGGTAAAATAGTTTTTTTAATCTAAAAAATTCTTTTCAAAAATTTTATTTAAAAATTATATCAAACGGACCCTAATTATTTTCCACATCCTACAAGCAATGCTAGAAATAGAATTACCTATTTATAATACAATGTTAAATAAAAAAAGGTGAAAATATATATTCATTTAAAATTTAAATTAGATTATTTTCCATTTAAATTTTAATTTTGTAATTTATTTAAACTGTGTTGGGGTTGGGCTGTGTTGGGAAACTTATGAGGGCACGGGGCACAAGTATCGAGAATTAGTCGAGGTGCGTGTAAGCTGACACGGACACCTCGATTATCAAAAAAAAAAAAAGTATTGGGGTTGGAAGTAAAGGTTTGTAATACCGAATAACTTGATACGCCGAAAATGTAGCACAATTAAAACTGTACTTGAGTTGAGGCAATATTGTTGGTAAGGCCGTACTGTTGCACAATATTTTGACACGCCGATACTATGTTGTATTATTTGGGTATATCGAAACTATGGGTATTTTTACTCTCTCTCCCTTTGACCTCCTCTCTTTTTCTTTAAACTTATTTTTTTTCTCCTTCAAGTGAGCTTGATCGGGATCGGGATCGGGATCGGGAGTAAAAAATTCTCACTCTCTCTCTCTCTCTCATATTATGAAAGAAATAGTCTTCACTGGCGTATTTTCCAATCAATGTTCTTGCTGTTTGATCAAAAGAGTTTCGATCACCATCTGGGTAATATCTAAATCTTGAAAATTTTCTCTTTTTTAAGTGATTCAAGTGGAAGACGTTGGGCGTACGGTGCGTTGGCAACGGCTAGGATTAGATTTTTATTTTTATTTTATTTTTTTGATAAGTGATGGTTAATGTTGCTTTTGTGGTGTATAGTTTTGAGAAAATCATTATAACCTAGCCTTCACGACTCTACCCACGAGCGGCCCAAAATGAATATCTCCTGCTTATTGTCATGCACTCATCAACAATATTCCCATTTGCTTTGGTCAATGAAAGAACGTGCTACTCATTTTGCACCATATTGATTGATGATATAAGTTAACATAAAAGTATTACAACGAGAGTATAAATTATTTTATAAGTTCGTCTAGGTTCGGCCGTGGTTCGATTCTAAACCGAAACCGAATCAGAATCGAAATAGCCTGGAACTTCCAGTTCTAAGAACCGAAATCAAAACTGAAACCACACTTTTGTGGTTCGGTTTCGGTCGGTTCCTCTTTTTGAGGAATTGGAACTGCCGGTTATTAATAGTAATGATGATATCCATGGCGGTGGCGTTTATTGATTGAGAAAGTTGTGCAGAGTCACAAATCTGGTCTCCGGTACTATGAGAAAATTCTGAAAATGAGTTATATGATTCTTTTATTGAATTGTTTTCCACATCTAACAAGTAAAGCTAGAGTTGTCTATTTAGAATAGAAAGTTTAATAAATAAAGGTGAAAACATTTTTTCAAAATATCTGAAATCGATAGAATTTTTAATATCTAAAACCAACTAAAATTCAGATATCCGACTAAAATAATGAAAATTTAAAAAATAAATTAGAAATGTATTAATGAATATCCAAAAAATATTTATTTATTAATTTTTAGAAAAAATTAATTATTTATTTATATTATTATTACTAGCACAAAGCCTGCACATTATGCCACTATAAGAAAATAAAATATTATCGACTGAATACTCGGTCGGTCAATAAAGATTTCGGTCGGTATAATATATCACCGATCGATTATCAACCAAAATATTATGTCGGTATTTTACTTGTCGGTAAATGAATATCGACTTAAATATATTCAGTCGGTGATATTAATGACCGATTATCGACCTAATATATTTTTTTCGGTATTATAATCGATTGTATATTATAAAATAATTGGTCGTTATATAGATGAATTTCACTCGGTAATAACTCATCATTTTACCGATCGATATTATTAGGTCAGTAAATGTATATATTACCGATCGTTATTTTGGTCACTAAGATCTTAGAATTACCGACGAAATTAGTTTTCGTTGGTAAATGTTACATGATGTAATATCGTTACCGACCGAATATTCGGTCGGTAAATAAATCCACTGACCGATTATTCGATCGATAATTATATTATATTATATATTTTTTCAATTAAATTAAATTATATTATATTTTTTCATTTAAAATTTAATATTATAAATTAAAAATAATAATTAATAAAAAATCATGTAATATATTAATATAAAATTACATTAATGTACTGAATACATGAAACAAAATGGAAAAAAATACAACTATTATACTACACATTGGGAGGAGGAGGAAGATGAAGAGGACCACCAGGAGGCAACTACATCTGCTACTGCATCTGTTGAAGAGCTAGTCAAACCTGCTCATGTATCTGCTGCTGCTGCTGCCATATCTGCTTTTGCATCTCAATGCACTGTTGTCTCAGCATAGTGATCTCCACCTGCATTACTGTACTATGAAGCCGAGGCAGCAGAAGATTATGAACTACCCTCGTGTACATATTGGGAGCTCAGACTGTAGACATGTTTCTTCCTCTTCGCTTCGGCAATCTCAATAAACAGTCGGTCCTCATCTATCGACTCCCCATTTTACAGTAGCTTGTCCCGGATAGCTATATAGCGATCATCTGAGAAATGTAATTCATTTTAGACCGTAATATAAATTTTTTAAAATTATATAAAAAAAAATACAACTGAATATAAACATATATAAATCCTTACATGCATGTCATGAGATTGTTGATCGACGAATGTGTGTCCGTCGTGATTCTTCGTGTGTGTATACACGAAGAGCTCAAAGGCATTGGGCTGACGCCCCGATTATTTCTCTTATCCATGTGCAAATAATGAAATAGTAATTAACTTTAAAACTTAATAAGTAATTCAAAGAAATATCTATTACTTGCAATTTATATACTTACAAGATGGCGACCACGGTCATAATGCGATATGGTGTCTTCTGTATGTCTGCCCATTTATGTTCCTTCGATGACGGACGCCGCTTCTAAATGTATAAGAAAATCGGGAGATTCCCAGTTGTGCTTCAAATTATTCTATAGCAGATCGTTTATGAAACATGGTTGCTTCCCTTTCTTCTTAATCTTGTTCAACATATCTTTATTCCGAATGAGCACTTTCTTCTCTCATGCAGTATGCATCACGACATTAATTTTCTCCTCCTACCAAAAGTGTTTCTGAAAAATAATTTAAATAACTTATAAATATTATATTTTAACAATAATTTTTTTATATTAATAATTAATTAAAATTTCTAAATACCTTAAACTCTTAAAATATATATTTCTTTCTTAGTCTCTAATGGAACCTTCTTCCAATAGACTCTCTATAGAACCATCTGTTTCTAAAAATCTTACGCATCTTGCGTGATCGAAAACGCATCGCTTATATTCCTTTTTTTTTTACAAGTAATGAATATTTCATTAATGATAGAGATTACATGTAATAACATGAAGAAAATCCTCCAACCAATGTTGGACAATTATGACCCATAGCATCACTATTTGTACAGAACATGGTGTTCTTGTACAAATTAACTATGTGACAAAGGAAATTATTTTTTTATCATTTTGTAATTGGATTACTTGGATATATAAATGATAAAAGTTCATATGATTAGTACCGGATTAATAAGATATGAGACAGTATTAATCCACGAAAGGTTTAATCATTAAATATCCATAGTCGTAGTATTATCGAGACTGGACATCGATAATACGGAATAGGCTAGTATTGCACTTGTGCGCGTTA
The DNA here is from genome assembly GCA_019454045.1 of Zanthoxylum bungeanum. NCBI lineage: Eukaryota > Viridiplantae > Streptophyta > Magnoliopsida > Sapindales > Rutaceae > Zanthoxylum > Zanthoxylum bungeanum. Next base: position 6,873 of record SKCR01009017.1, read on the forward strand.
TGGAAGCTTAACGATATAGTTCTCATATATTGAAGTATTGGATACTTATGCAAGTGTGATATGAGGTTCTGTTAGCTATTGGATCGGGAACAGTTTCGCTCTGGATAGACCCCTCAGAATCCCATTGGTAGTATGACTATGTGTCTATGAGAATCCGAATCAGGGTAGGTGTATGTGGTCTTAACCTGAGACTTGCATCGCTAATACTTGCGACAATTAGTACGTTTTGGTTTTGGTCGTCCGGAGCTTTAACAGGTTCTGTGTACGCCTCTTCTGGGTTTACTGAGAATTGTAGTGTATTGGATGTGATGTCAAGATGGAAGTATCACTTCAGTCATATGGAGATGATGATCATGCAGAGATACATAACTAGTACTCTTAAATGTTGCAGCTATCAGGATAGTATGACTAGGTCATGATTATCCGATTACAGAGACTAGTTGCTAGTGATTTGATATATGCTTCATAAGGCAGCACAATTCCACCCTAGGCCTAGCATGTGACATCCGATTTGGATCGTATTATGCAATACATTGTATACTACGCCTGATAAAGATTATATATTCCTCGTTGAATATTTCTAGAGAATTGAGTAGGCACGGTGCTTTGCTAGAAGCCAACATTGTCTTGTAAATTGGTAAGAATGTGGTACTGGGTACGCACGTGTTTGGATAGTCTGATGACCGTATTTACTGCCAACATATCCAGGGATCTCTTGGGTTGCTTCCCAAAGATTCACCGATGACATTTGACTCGAACAGAATTAATCTGGGATTAATTATGAGAGAGAAAATTAATCTGGGATTAATTACGGTAAGAATTAATCTGAGATTAATTATGAGAGAAAGAATTAATATGGGATTAATTGCAGTAAGAATTTATCCGGGATTAAATTCGTCTAGAAGAGAGAACGCGATTAATTTGGAATTAATCAACAAAATAAATTGAATAGTTAAATTGGATTTTTCTGTTTAATTTATTTAATTGGGCTAAAATAATATATTGGATATATTAATTGAAATTGGATTTCAATACGGAATTAAAATTGGATTTTAATTCGTGCGAACAAATTAATTTGGAATTAATTCGTAAGCGGCTTTCGTAATAATTTTGCTAGGCATTATTATTTAATTAAATTGGCGACGGAAAATTCGTTTAATCGGATTAAACGAACCAGGCCCAAAGTGTGTTGTGTAAAGCCAACTTGAATTTGGAATTCAAATTTGGGTGGGACCCACATCACTTACATCAATATTTCACTTTTTCTGATGGAAGTGGTTGGCAACATTAAAGGTTGGACTTTAATTACACATCACACAACTTTTTTAAACAAGTTTTGGAAACTTAAATATCACTATTCACTCTCTCTTACATGGCTTGGGCGTGAACTTCTCCCTCTTGTTCTTGAATTTTGCTGCAAAATTCATCCAAGCTAGCACTTAAGGAGTCAAAGAAAGGTGATAGGGAAACTCACCCAAGAGTTTAGAACTCAAAAGGAGGGCTTGGAGCTTCTACATCCAAAGAAAAAGTTTTGAACTTCAACCGATCAATGTAAGTTTTTTCTGAAAACTTTCTTGATATATTCACACACAAATCAATGTTTAGAGATCTTTGGCATGTCTAGGACACTAACAATGGTATCATGAGCCATCTAAGCATGATTTGAATCTAGGGTTTATGGACTTTAATTTGGGATCTTTTGCTTGGAGCATGATTTATCTAATTGATTGTTTGGTTGTGTTAGTATGATGATGAATTGGATTTGTGCATCATTGGATTTGTGATAAATTGATTGGATCAAAAATCCCCAATTACTTAGCATGCCCGAATGTATGCCCTAGAAATGCTCATGGAAAATTTTGAAATTGGACTATTGGATGAGTTTAAAGCATGAATGAATATTGATTGTTGATTTAATTGGATTGAAATCAAAATTGAATGTTATTATATGCAATTGCCGTGAGCTTGAGCATGTTGGAATGAGTTGATTTTGCTTCAATTTTGTGTTGGACATGAATTGGAATTGAGCATGATTAATTGGATTAATTAGTGTTTTGGAAACATTAGATTAATTGATTAATTGTGCCTATTACACTTTAATTAGATTAATATGTAATTTGGAATAATGTATTAATTTAATTTGTTGTATTTGGGCTAATGGGCTTGGTTGGGCCAAGTTTGGTTTTGGACAATCGGGTTGGATCCAATTGGGCCTAAAACCATTTTCATAAAGTCCAAATAATTTAATTGGGCCTTTAATAATTTAATTGGGCCTAATGGGCCTAAATTGATTTTGTGGCATATGGTGATTCCTAACTTGGGCCTTGACATCTTGGGTTGGATCCATAATGGCCAAAGCCCATGCCTAAAGAATTAATTAAAGTTCATTGGACTTTAATTGAATTGGCATTGGATGCTAATTGGGCCTTTGAGACCCAATGGATTGGATTTAGAATCCAAGTCCAAAAGGCACTAAAATAAGTGTAATTGTTTAATTTGGAATTAAACATGAATTAGTATTGGATACAAATTAAATTGGATTTAAAATTATAGTTCGATATAATTCAAGAATACTTACTTTGAGTATTTATTCTTAAACGAATTGGACTCGTGCAAATCAAACGTTGTATGAACATTGGATGGTCACTAATCAAAGATCAATTAATTGGATTAGATTGATTGACAGCATGCTTTGTGTGAATACTTGGATGTATTTGTATGAATAATGTATATCGGATGGATATTAGTCGGGTGGGGTAATTTGGAAATTGTTGTAATAAATTTGGAATGTATTAAATTGGACCTGCGTGTCCAGCCTATCATCTCTTTACTCTTTGTATTTCTCTTCTCACCAATTCCCCTCAATGTAAATGAGGTTTCTTTTAGTGTTATGTAATTGGGTAGAAGTATGTATAGTGCTAGCAGGAGAGAGGAAAGAGAGAATGATTTGTTCTAGGAACAAATTGTATTATATATCCATCTGTATATCATTATTAAATCTTATCGCGCCTTATTATGCTTTTATAATGCATGTTTAATGGTGTATGATGAGACCTAATTAAAGATAATAAATTGGTTGCCAATTTACGTGAAAACCCTCATTTAATATTAAGCGTTTTCCTTCCATTGAGTGGTTCTTTCTCAAGATCCAAGATTGGCATTGGTTTGTTGGCCAAAGTCAAGATCATTGTCCATCGCGGATGTGTTTGAACCACGAAAGTTTTGTTACATATCGCATGTCTTGGGCAGTTGTGACTTGTTGGCCAAAGTCAAGGTCACTTATGTACATCGACATGGATTACGAAGCTTTCCCACTGTCAATGGGTCGCGCTTAACTGGAATCATTAATCTTGTTGAGCTAAAGCCAAGACTTAGTTGATTCAGAGGAAAAGGTTAGGAAATATATATTGGATATATATCTCGGACTTGGAGGTCCACCTACCGGATCTAGGAATTGAATGGGATCCAATTGATCTTAGAGATCTACCTAGTTAAGTTTCATACAGCTTGTTGGCCAAAGTCAAGGTTGTGTGTTATTTAACGGGATCCTAGCCCACTAGGAAACTGGATTTCCCGAGTACTCCACAGAGGGTTAGAGGCTCGCTGAAAATTAGTGGGAGGCTAGTATTAAATTTGCAATTTTGTTTAAATATTTGCCAATACGCGCTCTTTTATTTTATTTATCATTGTAATAAATATATTAGTTGGACTAATATTGAATATTGCTTTCTTTGAACAGTTAGACTGTACAAGACATTATTCCACTTGTAGTTGGTTATATAGTTGGACTATAGTAACCATTGCATTTTGAGTATACCCAAAATCGTTGATTGGATAGTTGGACTATTGCAATCGAGATGGCTGGAAAGATTAGCGTTAGGGACATCACAATGGGTGATAATGTCTTTAACGACTCCAATTTTCCAGATTGGGAGATAAATCTCAGGATAGTCCTGGGAGCCGAGAAATTACTCTATGTCATAGAGAAACTCTCTGGCCTGAGCCTGGAGTTGAGCAAAAAGTAGAGCATGCTCAGTGGAAGACTCATAGTGATGATAACTTTAGTGCACAATCTGTCATGCTTGCCACAATGACTCATCAGTTTCATCGTCAGAACAAATGATTGGATCCTTATAGTATGATGTTGAAATTGAAGGATCTTCATGGATCTAATCTTAGATCTCAGAAGTATGAACTGCGAAAGAAGCTCTTTCGCTCGCGTATGTCAGAGGGTACATCCGTCGAGCACTACGTGTCGCAAATGATTGCTGACATCGAACAGCTAGGTCAGCTGGGCATAACCTTAGAGGCCGAGACTTCTATGGATTTGATCTTACAGTCTCTGCCCGACTGCTGGGGCGGGTTCGTCATGAACTATAACATGATGAACCAAGAGAAAACTCTTGGAGAGTTATTAGCGATGCTGAAAGAAGCAAAGCCAGAACTTCTGAAGGGCAAGAAGCACGAGGCGCACCTTACTTTGACATCCCAGATGGCCAAGGCTTGGCCGAAGGCTTCTGGGGGTGTGAAGAAAAGGAAGAAAAAGGGCAAGGCTAAATCATCACAGTCTTCTGGGAAGACTAAGGACATATCCCAAGACGTCTGCCTACATTGTGGCAAACGAGGTCACTGGAAGCGTGATTGTCGTGAGTACAAGGCGGAGTTGAAGAAAATGAAGACGGGCAAGGCTCCGCCTTCAGGTATGTTTGTAATAAATATGTCCACTACTAGTTTTAAAAATTAGATTTTTGATTCTGGATGTGGTACTCACATATGTATTGGTGTGCATGATCTGCTGATTAGCAGGATACTGGCTTCAGGCGAGATCAACCTACGAGTCAGAAATGGGACGAGAGTCGTTGTTTTGGCCGTTGGGACCTATGTTTTGTATCTGCCATTGGGGCATGTAATTACATTAGGTGACTGTTATTTTGTACCTAGTTTGACTAGGAACATCATCTCTGTATTTTGTTTAACCCATTGCGGGTGTACCTTTGTATTCTGAAACACTAGGTGTTTTTTTATATAAAGATAACATTTTGATATGTACAGCAGATGTTAGTAATAGTATTTATATTTTGAATATAGATAAATCTCAAACATATAACATGACAAACAAAAGGCTCAAATTGAGTAAGACAGATGAAACGTATCTATGGCATTGTTGTCTGGGACACATTAATAAGACTTATATATCCACAATTTGGAAGAGTGGATACTTGGACGAATTTGACCCTAATTCATATGACGTCTGCGAATCTTATTTATTAAGCAAAATGCTTAAAACACTTTTTAGCGGTAATGGTGTACGTGCCACCGAGCTTTTAGCCATAGATCATAGTGACGTAAGTGGGCCCATGTCTAGCCAGGCTAGAAGTGGATAAGAATACTTCAAAACCTTTACGGATGAGGCATCGCGTTATGGTTATGTGTATCTTATGAAACACAAGTCGGAAATTTTTGAGAAATTCAAAGAGTTTCGACACGAAGTAGAAAAAACATACTAGCAAAAGTATTAAAACATCACGGTTGGACCATGGTGGAAAATACTTGAGCAATGAGTTTCTCGATTACTTGAAAGAGTATGGTATTCTTTACAGTGGACTCCTTCCAGAACACCTCAATTGAACGGTGTGTCCGAATGGAGAAACCGAACTTTGTTGGACATGGTAAGGTTAATGATGAGTCGCACTGAGCTACCAATTTCCTTCATGGGATATGCGTTGAACAGTGCAATACTTATTTTGAATAAGGTTCCGTCAAAGTCTGTTGGACAGACTCCATATGAAATATGGACAGGAAAGAAACTGGGTTTCTCATTCCTGAAGATTTGGGGATGTTGGGCATATGTTAAATGTTTGGATGGTACCAAACTGGAACCCAAATCGGATAAGTGTCTATTTTTAATTGGTTATCCTAGGGAAACCAAAGGATATTATTTCCACAACCCACAAGAGAACAAAGTATTTGTTCCTCTTCATGCAGTTTTCCTCGAAAAGGAAGACACAAATGCAGTGACAAGTGAGAGGAAAGTAAAACTCGATGAAAATCAGAGTGATACTGTTCCTGGCACTGATCCCCTCACGGAACATGAACAGTTCATCAGGGATGAGACTGTTCCACAATCTTCTAAAACACAAGAACCGCGTAGGTCGGAGAGAGTCAGAAAACAACCTTAGAGGTATGGGTTTCTGATCTCACCTCATGTAGATATTAATCTCATTGAGGAAGATAAACCAGCTACGTATGAGGTAGCGATACAAGGTATCAATTCCGCTTTATGGCAATGTGTCATGAAGTCCGAAATGGATTCCATGTATATCAACCAAGTTTGGACACTGGTTGATGTACCAGAAGGCATTGTGCCTATTGGTAGCAAATGGCTCTTCATAGTGAAGACAGACATGGATGGAAACATACAAACGTACAAAGCTAGACTTGTAGTGAAAGGGTATCGTCATCAACATGGTGTGATTACGATGAAAGCTTTTACCCGTTGCCATGATTAAATCCATTCGGATAATACTTGCTATTGCTGCAGATTTCGATTATGAAATATGGCAGATGGACGTCAAAACCGCTTTCCTTAACGGAAACCTTTTGGAGGATGTTCATATACAATAGCCTAATGGTTTTGTCGTGCCAAAACATGTAAACAAGGTTTGCAAGTTAAATCGATCCATTTATGGATTAAAGCAAACATTGCGTTCTTGGAACCAATATTTTGATGAGATCATAATGGTATATAGTTTTATTCAAAACGATGATGATTCTTGTGTATATAAGAAGGTTAGTTGGAGCGCACTGACATTGATTGTCCTATACGTTGATGATGTATTACTTTTTATCAATGACATTCCCATACTACAATCGGTGAAAGCTTGGCTTTCATTAAAAATTCTCCATAGAAAAACTTGGGAGAGACAACATTTATTCTAGGAATAAGGATCTACTGGGATAGATCTAAAAGTTGTTGGCACTCTTCGAGAACTCGTACATTTACAAACATGTACGCGATCCGGTGTCTCATATGCTTTGAGCATCTGCAGTCACTATCAGGTCGATCCAGGTGATGGTCACTGGATTGATGTTAAGAACATCTTTAAGTATCTTGGACGAACTAAGGATGTTTTCTTAGTTTATGGAGATGGAGAACTTGAGGTGACTGGGTTCACCGATGCAAGTTTCAAAACTGATAAAGATGACTCTAAGTCGCAATCAGGGTATATTTTTTATTTGAACAACGGAACAGTGGGCTGGAAATCTTCCAAGTAAGATATTGTTTCCGATTCAACAACAAAAGCAGAATATATTGCTGCTGCTGAGGCATCAAAAGAAGCATTTTGGATCTATAAATTCCTAATTGGATTAGGAGTAGTTCTGTTAGCAGCTGAGCTGGGCTACAACACAGGCTAAGAAATCATGGTCTCATCAATGATCCAAGTATGTACTTCGACGGTTTCATCTGATTCGTGAGATCACACATCATGGTGGTGTGAAGATCGAAAAGATCTTATCAGATCATAACCTTACAGATCCACTGACGAAAGTGATATCTCAGCATAAGTATGAGCGACCCGTACATAGTTCAGGTGTTGGACAGTTGAGTGATTGGCTATAGGCCAAATGTCAGGTTGTTGGACAATTATGACCCATAGAATCACTATTTGTAAAGAACATGGTGTTCTTGTACAAATTAACTATGTGACAAATGAAAGTGCTCTTTTATCATTTTGTAATTGGATTACTTGGATATATAAATGATAAAAGTTCATATGATTAGTACCAGATTAATAAGATATGAGACGGTATCAATCCATGAAAGGTTTAATCATTAAATATCTTTAGTCATAGTATTATCGAGACTTGACATCTATAATGCAGAATAGGCTAGTATTACACTTGTGCGCGTTATGGAAGCTTAATGGCATAGTTCTCATATATTTAAGTATTGGATACTTATGCAAGTGTGATATGAGGTTCTGTTAGCCGTTTGACCGGGAACAGCTTCGCTCTGGATAAACCCCTCCGAATCTCATTGGTAGTATGACTATGTGTCCATGGGAATCCGAATCAGGGTAGGTGTATGTGGTCTTAACCTGAGACTTGCATCGCTAATACTTGCGACAATTAATACGCTTTGATTTTGATCGTCCGGAGCTTTAACAGGTTCTGTGTACGCCTCTTCTGGGTTTACTGATAATCGTAGTGTATTGGATGTGATGTCAAGATGTAAATATCACTTCAGTCATATGGAGATGATGATCACGCAGGGATACAGAACTAGTATTCTTAAATGCTGCAGCTATCGGGATAGTATGACTAGGTCATGATTATCCGATTACAGAGACTAGTTGCTAGTGATCCGATATATGCTTCGTACGAGGGAGACACAATTCCAGCCCTAGACCTAGCATGCGACATCTGATACTGGATCATATTACGCAATATATTGTATACTACGCCTGATAAAGATTATATATTCCTCATTGAATATTTCTGGAGAATTGGGTAGGCACGGTGCTTTGCTAGAAGCCAACCATGTCTTGTAAATCGGTGAGAACGTGGTACGCAGTACGCACGTGTCGGATAGTTCGACAACCGTATTTACTGGCAACATATCCATGGATCTCTTGGGTCGCTTCCCAAAGTTTCACCAATGACATTTGACTCGAACAGAATTAATCTGTGATTAATTATGAGAGAGAAAATTAATTTGGGATTAATTACGGCAAGAATTAATCTGGGATTAATTATGAGAGAAATAATTAATCTGGGATTAATTGCGGTAAGAATTTATCTGGGATTAAATTCGTCTAGAAGAGAGAATGCTATTAATTTGGAATTAATCGGCAAAAAAAATTTAATAGTTAAATTGAATTTTTCTATTTAATTGGGCTAAAATAATATATTGGATATATTAATTGAAATTGGATTTCAATGCGGAATTAAAATTGGATTTTAATTCGTGCGAACGAATTATTTTGGAATTAATTCGTAAGCGGCTTTCGTAATAATTTTGCTAGGCATTATTATTTAATTAAATTGGCGACGGAAAATTCGTTTAATCGGATTAAACGAACCGGGCCCAAAGTGTGTTGTGTAAAGCCAACTTGAATTTGGAATTCAAATTTGGGTGGGACCCACATCACTTACATCACATGTCACTTTTTGTGATGGAATTGGTTGGCAATATTAAAGGTTGGACTTTAATTACACATCACACAACTTTTTTAAACAAGTTTTGGATACTTAAAAAATCACTATTCACTCTCTCTTCCATGGCTTGGGCGTGAACTTCTCCCTCTTGTTCTTGAATTTTGTTGCAAAATTCATCCAAGCTAGCACTTAAGGAGTTAAAGAAAGGTGATAGGGAAACTCACCCAAGAGTTTGGAACTCAAAAGGAGAGCTTGGAGCTTCTACATCCAAAGAAAAAGTTTTGAACTTCAACCGATCAATGTAAGTTTTTTCCGCAAACTTTCTTGATATATTCACACACAAATAAATGTTTAGAGATCATTGGCATGTCTAGGACACTAACAACCAAAACCTAGGGACTACGCCCTTACAAGCTAAAATCGCTAGGTTATGAGCAGCTGTGTTACAAGCTCATGGCCTGAACTGAAACTTAAACAGAGTTAAGTCCATAAAATATTTTTCATATATCTTTTATAATCCAATCAATCTCTTTTAAGCTCTTACTTTTATTCGCAGTCATTTCCATCACATTTAACGTATCAGACTCAATTATGAAACATTCCAAAGATGTTGTCTGAGCGTAAAGGACCCCAAACTCGATTGTTTTTGCTTCAGCCATTTCGTTATCACGATTCAAGAGAACTCTCTTAGCTACCGCAACGATTAAGATACATATGTTATTTCTGCACTCAACCCACAAACCCACTTTCATATTGTCTTTTCCAATAGCTGCATCCACATTAACTTTAATCCAACCGTGAGGAGGGGGTCCATTCGAACTCCTGATACCCCTCAGGTATGAGGTATGCTTCACGTTGCATTAGCCCCAAATTTGACCCAAACTGTAAAATGCTCTCTACTCTCGCCCTTACCTGCTGGTGAGTAGGCTCATGCTATTGAAAAATGATTTCATTTCTTGCGCCCCAACTAGCCCACATAATTGTGACAACAAGTTTTACTTCTTCGTTTGTTAAGCTGGAAAAACAATCTAAGAGGAGATCCCATAATCTTTATCTCTTAAACCTTCGCACTATATTAGCAAAAGGTGATTCTTGCCAATATAACTTAGGTTGCTTGCAATGAAAGATAGCGTGAGCTAAGGATTCTGACCTCCTTTTGTTGTAAATTCTCTCTCTCTATATATATATTATGGTTGTAGGAGAGTCATATCCTTTAAGTAGTGTCTTATGGGAAAGACATAAACATGTAGGGACATGTCATCTAATGGAATGATGCATCTCTAGACCTTTTTAGGTCTTAGAAAATGGTATAACCCTTGGGGTTACACCCTAAGCCAAAGGGTGCCCTCAATGGTATCATTTAATGCCTATATAAAGAAAGTTTTTTGGATTCATTGATCCATCCAGAAAATCATAAGTTTCATCCATTGTCTTAGATAGTCATTTAAGGAAAATAGAGTTCCCATAATTGATTGATGCATGTTAATTTTATTTAATGACACTAAATTTTCAACAATCTTAAGAACTTATTAAATTATATGTGTTGTTAAATGAAATTTTGCATGTGTTAATAGTCATTTTTCTGGAAAAATGTGTTATGTACATGAAAAATACGCATGGACATTCGAACGTCCGACGAACGCGTAGGCAAAAAAATTTGATTTTTGTAGACTCGTGCGAACGCGTCTTCAAACTCAACTCGAACACCAGTCTTCTGCCAAAGAACGTTCAAACGCGTTTACGAAAGCAACACGAATGAGAACTCTCTGGAACACTTCGTTCGAACGCGTTTACGAATGCAACACGAATGTAAACTCTCTGGAACACTTCATTCGAACTTGTTTACGAACATTACACGAATGTGAACTCACTGGAAAGTTTCGTTCGAACGTGACTCTAACGAAATTAATCATGGAATTATTTTTGATTCAAAAATAATAACATAGATTATCATATGATATATGACATTTATGCAATAATGTTAACTTAGTAAAATCATATACTGTATTATTATAAACTTGGTAGTATAGGTTTAAGTTAATATTAGGGTATTCAATTATCACAAGCATACACATAGTGATAAAGTTGAAAAATCAATTGTGTGTTGCATACTTGTTTGAGAATTAAATGTGTAACCTTACACAAGTAATTCCGTCCAAGCTTGATTAACTTATACTTATATACACACATACAAATCTACACATATCTATTATTGTATTTGTGAACTGAAGTGTAATACTAAGTTTGAATATCTAAGATATTCTATTAAGAAAATGTTTAAAGGATATTCGGTCAAAAAGGCGATAAGAGCCTAAGTGTGCAGAGATTTAAGTGGTTACTCTGGACCCCCCATCCTTTAAGAATATTCCTTTATTCATTTATCATAAGAAACCTTAGTCATAAATTCAAGGACTTGTGTTATTTTGTACTATTGTCCAATATAACAACGAGTAGATTCTTAGTATATCACTTAAATAAGATTATACATTTGATCGTTGTGCAATTCATCTTTTGTAGACTTATTGATTACTGTTGGTTTTTCCAGTTACACATGGCTAGCGAAACTATCATAGTACCGGTTGCTCATGGAGAAAAATCGGAAAAGTTTGGTGGAGCAAATTTTAAACAGTGGCAGAGCAAAATGTTGTACTTGACAACACTGCAATTGGCTAAGTACCTCAAAGATCCTCCGGGTCTTGTGGAGGGAGAAACAGAAACAGCCAAGCAACTGCGAGAATAGATGGTCATCAGGAGACTTCTTATGCAAGAATTACCTCTTGGGAGGACTTAACAATACTTTGTACAATGTGTACCAAGGCATGACTTTTGCGAAGATTCTCTGGGAATCTCTAGAGAATAAATACAAGATCGAGGATGCCGGACAGAAGAAATTTATTGTAGGTAGGTTCCCCGACTATAAGATGGCATATTCAAGGACAGTAATGTCTCAGTTGGGCGAACTACAATTAATCATTCATGAAATATTGGATGAGAGAATGAAACTCTGCGAGACGTTTCAAGTTACCACAATCATTGAAAAGTTGCCTCCATCATGGAAGGATTTCAGGAGCTATTTGAAACACAAAAAGAAGCAGATGAGTCTTGAAGACCTTACAGTTCGATTAGGATCAAAGAGGACAACAAGAAGTCCGAGAAGGCCAACAATTTGGGCTCATCAATTTGAATTTATGACTTGGACAATCAAATTCTAAGGTTTATACCATCAAACCACACCCCTTTAGAACTTTGTCGGTGTTCTTGTTTATGAATTTTTTATGTTTTTTTTAATTAAGATCTGTTCTAATTCGTTTGTGCTTTGATTGTTGTATAAATTTCTAAAATAAAATAAGCAGTAAACTTATAAATAATGGAGTAACAAACTTGTAAATACGCAGTTTTATATAAATATAGGAGTAGGATTATTATAAATAGATTTAAAAATATCTTTACAAATTTTGGACGAGTTACAGTGCATCTAGGCCAATGGGCCGTGCCACCCTCAGGCCCTGGCATGCGTATGTTATTTTGACACCCGAAAAGCCTGCCAACATTTTTTTTTTAAAAATTTAAATTTTAGATTTATTTCTCTAAATTCATTAATTCATATTGATGTTGACTCTTGAATGTTGAAAGTTGAAACAATGAAACTTAACTAAACCATCATTAATAATTTAAAGATTAATTATAAATGTTAATTAAAAATAACAATCAAAATTTAGTTTTTTTTTTTTAAAAAAAACAAAGCCTACGGGCTCACCTTGCCGTTTATGGATCGTGTTGAGCCTCACATTGATGGATACAGCCCATTAATTTAGTAGGCCGCGCCGTGAGTTCTTATGAATAGTGTCGGGCCTCTCAATGATGCCGTGCCTGCCCACCAGTACGGATAGGCCTGGTCGAGTAATTGGCTATATCTAATGACAAAAGCTTCGCCACCGTAAAAGGTTAAAAGATGCATCCATTTTCTAGCTATGATATAGAGCCAAATTGCTTAAGAGGGATTAATTTGTTACTTGTATTTCTTACATTTATATAGAACAGTGCAAAAACAAGAAACATAAATACAAAGCAAAAGCAGAATTAATTTACATACAGTAAAGTTTGTTCAAAGGCAAAAGCAGTCAACAAGCATGGAAACTGAAGGTTCAGAATAAGGCAACAAACGTGAACCAGCTTTCATTTGCTGCATAAAAGCAGAGACTTTCCCAGCTTCAAATGACTTGTGTTCTTGAGCTTGAACGATCTGGTTGCTGCTGCTGGTTGACTCAACATGGCTGGAGTTATTTCCCCAAATGGTTAGACCCTTTTCATGAAGCTTGGCTAGCTCACTTGTCCATATATCCACAAGTGCAGACATAACTTGTTACAAATTACAATCACCTGAATTTTGAAGAAGATATTTGAATGCCTTTTCAATGTAAGATTTTGATGGGTGGGTTTATAAAAGCAAAAATTAGTTGATGGTTTTGTTTGATTTTCAACGGCGCACACATTTTGTTGTATGTGTTATTTTATATAATTTATTAATTTTCGATGGGTCTCTTTCCTTATCTTCAAGACATTTCTCAATGGTCAATACCGCAACAAAGTTAGTGGATTGTTGATAATTTCATTATCATTCCTAACTAGTGACCAATGTTATTATTATTTTAACATGAACAGTCATGCCTTGTCGATTTCCTTATCAAACCCGATCTGATCTGATTATTATCGAATCAGATTTGTTCGATCTGATTTGAATACTTATCAGATCAAATAAGTTTGATTTGATAACTGATCCGAATTCGATAGTGGATCCGATTTTAATAACGGATCCGAATTTGATAACGGATCCGAATTACAACATCCCAATTCCCAAATTGTAAAATTCAGTCCTAAATAACAATTACAATATCGAATTACAATCAAACAAATTCATATATGAATTACGACAATTATAATCAAACAACCGCGTTAACAATAAGTTCAAAACTAATAAACAACCATCCACATCCAACACTGCAAAATTTATTACATCAATTCCAAATTCTAAACTTAAAAGAATAAACTCTATTCCTAATAACTGCCTAAAAAAGTCCATAAAAAACAATTTGAAAGAAAAAGAAGCAAAAAAAAAAAAAAAAGCCTCATCATTATCAATTCACCCAAAACACCAGCAGCCTCATGGCCCTCATCATCACCACCTTCATCAACATCATAAACACAAGGTCCCAAAAACAATATACAGTTGTAACAATTCAATATAATTGTTGGAGCGGTTGTGGGATCCCTAGGGTCGAATCGATGTCCCACGTAGCAGAATTGGGTCTAACCTATGAATATCAAACATAAGTGTATTCTTAAATTATTTTATGCAATACTATATTTCGTTACACCCGTATGAAAAAAACTAGGGCCGAATCGGAGTCCGGAAGCTCCGGAACGGAGAAAATGAAGTTTCAGCTCTCACGGACAGCTGCTCTTGACGTGTCACGACGCGCTTGCTTGGGAGTCGCTATGCCCAATCTGTGAATGCTCGACATCACGACGCGCGAAGCTTTGAGAGGTGAGTGTCGCGATGCCAGAGTTTAGAGTCAAGATGCTACCATGTGTAAAATATTGGCATAGAGCAAATTTGCCTTGAATCCAATTCAAAACACTTCAAATTTTCTCCAAACACTTCAATATACCTAAAATCCAATTTTAACATCAAAACCAACATCAACACATGTTAAATAACAAACATACATGTATTCTAAATACATATATGTATTAGTATGAATCAAAATACAAACCAAATTAGAATCACACAATGAAGTGACTCATGAACAATTTTAGGTCACTCAAAGATGGTCTAGTGATTCTAGAATGGTAGCCATAGCACCAAGCTATTATTTAGAGTTTCAAACTCTAATTTTATGTTTATGTCCAACATAAAAATTTTGACCCAATCATAAACATATTGTGTTTATTATTCCAAAGCATCCATACACAATTCATTAGCCTGATTTCAACATCAAGTTATGTTATTATGTATCTAATACATAAGACATCACTATATGTTTCATTAATGATGACGACTCACTAATGAAAACATAGCTTTAGAGATCAAACTTACCTAATAAGCTTGATTCTGAGATCCAATCTCCTTCTCCTTATTGAAATATTGTAGAGAACTTCCAAAGCTAGCAAGTTTGATACAAAGATACAATCTTCTTCTCCTTGTAGTTATAGAGAAATTCCAAAACTAGCAACTTGATTCGAAGATCCAATCTTCTTCTCCTTATTGTTGTCTAGAACTTCCAAATATTCTCCCACAAAACTTTACGTAGGCTAATATTTCTTTCTATTGCTTAACGTTTGTTTTAGCTTGTTTTGCCTTAATTAAAAACTTGTTCAAGCTTGCATTTTATAGCAAAACTTATGTAATTTTTAATTATTAAAAATTCTAATCAACTTTTATGTGGGCTTAATCCAATTTTTCCAAATATGTATAATTAGGTGTGACTAATCACTTTTGTCTACTACTTTGATTTAATCAAATTTAATCAAGACAAAGTTTAATCAATAGATTAGTTCAATGTCCACCACTTTGATTTAATCCAATTAAATCAAGTCAAATACATCTATTATTATATATTTATAATTACCAAAATATCATCCAATGGTAGAAATATTTATGAAATTACAAAAATCAATGTTATCCTATAATCAAATGATCACATATGTTTCTCGAACTTAAAGAGATTTCTATTGACGATAGTTTGTACTTCCAACTATTATGAATCATCTATGAGTCATTCAGTATTCGCTCCAACGAATACTCACATGTCTATACAAGCTTCCATTGCTCATGTTACATCGGGTTAAACCATTGGAACTCCAATTCCAATATACGACATGTGCTAGTCTTTTAGGTTATAGAAATTCGACCGTATTCCAAAACCAATGAATATGAATATTTTACTTTAAAAATAGTTTATAATAGTAATATTATCCTAATGTCGGACCACCTAGTGTCTCATATTACTACATGACTATTTTAAGGTCGATATCATTCTCAGCATATATATTTACATAATCTATCAAATCGATCCAATTCGTTATGTTTTCACTCAGATTCTACCAAATACACATATTCAATATATTCATATACAAACAATTCAATTTATATCATTATGCTACTCTACAAAGCTACTGGATACATTCGAACATTTAATGATAAAGGTGAATTTAGCGAATTTTTACCGGGAGGTCTTACCGAGATTTCAAGGGCATATACAGACTCCAAATGATCCCATGAATGCGTTGGAATCAACGAAATTCAAATCGAAGCATCCGAGAAAATCTATCATTATTCATCAGAATGTTCCTCTCTCGATTCACGCGAAACCAAGTGCCATTCGGTAAAATCGATACCGCAACCTTGTAGTAATTTCAGAGAGCTTCGATTTGGCGGGTGGCTCAGGCCGTGAAATGAAACGATGAGCGAGGATCGATAAACCCACTTCACGCTCATTTTTCACGTTGCTTTGCCGGATTCTGACGTCCCTCGGTCGGCCGCCGACCACAAATGGATAGGGAATGGTCCGGCACATCGGCCGGTGCCACCCTGCCAGCCAACGGTGGCCAGAAACCAGTGGGAGCATTTTTGGGGTGGGGGGTCGGGTGAGAGGTCTTAAGTTCTTTTGCATATTTTGTGAATTCTAAAAATCTTGGGGTATATATAGAAATTTTTTCTAAATAATGTTTTGAGCCCCGCGAAATTGCAGCTAGGTCCCTGTCATGGGGCTTTCTCGAAAATTAATATTTTAGAAGCCCTTATGATTCAAATTTCAAAAAGTGTTCAATAAGAAAGTTGTTCGTCTCGGAAAAACGAGTCCAATGGTTCAAGCTCAATCAGAGTTCGTTTTCTATTTTTATAGCCAAAATAATAAAATTTATGCGTATTAACGATATAGCAAAGAATCGCGTAACCGGTTCTCCAAACCACGCGTTTTCCAACACAATGAAGCTTCATTTTAAAATATTCCGACCTATTTTCCAACATATAAGATTTTATTTTCAAATATTATTTCATTAAAAAACATAAACTTTAATTTGGAAACCTTCCACAACTGTTCTAAAAACTAAGGATATTATATGCTGAGGAAAAAAATTTGATCGGATCGGATTGGATTTTATTCGATCCGATCCGAAATTCGATGAACCAACCCAACATGATTCGATCGGATTCGGGAGACAGATTTGATCCTATCTGATGCCCACTCCTAGCACCAATTGAAGTGTTCCAAAATATTAGTATTACAATAATAATAATTCTTTTTTTTTTAACTTTTAATTCAAAAACTAAATATCTCCTAAAATATAAGGTAGTCCATGAATATATTTACATTGTTGATGTATTTCGATAAAGAAAAAAGGGCCAAAATACTCTTATATTTATAAGAGATTAATGATTTTACACTCGAGATGTTTAGATACTAATATCTCCTTCATCCACACTCAAAAACACAATTTATAAAAAAGGGTTTCTATATATTAGAATATGTTGTGTTTCCTATTGCTTACCCTTTTGAACTACTTGTATCGTGCGGATTTCTTCAATACACATGTGGAATTATTTTAGTGAACTTAAGGTTGTATACTATGGATTTGATAGTAATAGACGATAATGATTTGATACAATTATGTGTTTAATTTTAACTAAAAATTTTGAAAATTTATTTTAATTGATAAAAATATGTTTGTCAAAACTTTTAAATGCACTATAGTTTCAATCTTATTGGTTTATGATATGTATTGATTATCCAGTAGATTTCAGATTGTATATTTGTAGATTTGTAATTCAAAGAAAAAAAAAATCTTATTGGTTTATGTGTCTGCATCAAATGATAATACATGTTTTAATTTTAGTGGTTTATGTGACTATAAAAAGCTAGCATTCATTTGATGACCTAATTAGTTTTTGCAAAAATGATACACTCACACACACTTTTACTTAAAATTTTATCAACTCTCTCACTGTAGCTACAGTGATTTACAGTGAATCACTGTAGCTACAGTGAGAGTTGGTAAAATTGTAAGTGAAAATGTGTGTGAGTGTATCATTGCTCTAGCTTTTGTGACTGCATAAAGTTATGACATATTTTGTAACTAATACTGTCTCTTGTGACTGAACATCTACCATCACAAAAGATTATTTGTGATGCCAAAGATGTTGATTTAAAACAGACAACTGAAGCAGCATTAAACTTTTTCCCTGATACTAGTATGCATCAATGGATCCCAATCTCAAGGGGCATGGTTTGGTGGTGCAGGGTTTAGAATCTCACTTTGAGATTTTGGGTTCGAAAAAAAAAAATTCAATGGACCCAATAAAATAATGCATATATTGATTTAAAACATGAATGTGCTTGAGAAAACCGATAAGAACTACAAGCACACTGAAAACTCACAAGACTTGGTTGAACAATTAATAAAACATGCATCCATTTTCTAGAAATGTATAGAGCCAAATTGCTTAAGTGGGGTTGAACTATAATTAAAAATCTTCTTAGGATTCTTACATAATTTACATAGACTTAACATTGCAAAAACCAGAAACAGAAACACAAAAGCAAAATCAGAATTAATCTACAGTGAAGTTTCTTCAAGGGCAAAAGGAGTCGACAAGCATGGAAACTGAAGCTTCAGAATATGGTACCCGCAGTGAATGAACTCTCACTTCTTTTATAAAAGCAGAGACTTTCTCAAACCTGGTTTCTTTGTTAGCTTGAACCACCTGCTGGCTGTTGCTGGTTGATTCAACATGGCTGGAGCCATCTCCCCAAATGGTTAGACCCTTTTCACGAAGATTGGCTAGCTCACTTGTCCATATATCTACAAGTCCAGACATTGCTAATTCTAAATTACAATCACCTGAATTTTGAAGAAGATATTTTGGAATGCTTTTCAATGTAAGATGTGTTGAGGTATCACGATTGATTCTGATGGGGTTTATATAGGAAGATTAATTGGTGGTTTTGTTTTATTTTCAACGGCGCACACATTTTGTTGTATGCAATAATCATGAATTTATATATAAATAATTGTATCTGTGGACTTTATGATAAAGTAAATTAAGTATCATTAATTTTCGAGGAGTCAGTTTCCTTGTCTCCATGACTTTTCTCAATAGTCAATACCCGCAGCAAAGTTAGTGGTTTGTTGATTTTTTAAAATAAAATAATTTCATAATCCAAAGTTAGGGGTCTAGATATGGATTGTCCTTCAGAAAAAAATAAAAATAAAAAAAGAAGATCATTTTTTATTTTTAAATCTTAGGATTACTGACACTATTTGAAATTCATGTAGTGTATAACCTAAATAACCCGAGAGATTAGTAAATTGGGAATAAAAAAAATTCTAAGATCTAAATAACCTTAATTATATAATTTTTGAGCAGTAATTTGAGTCTTGATTTTGTTTATTCGTTTGATTTGATAAGCATTAAAGGGGATATGAATTTGGAAAAAGTGATTCATTAAGTAAATAGATCAATTCGATTCAATTTGTTTATTAAACGAATCGAATGCGAATTTGAGCTAAATTTGGTAGGTCATTATTAATAAATCTACTAATTATGTATTCCATACATAAATATAAGCATAGAGCTTGCGCGATGTGTTTGTTCATAAATATTTTTTTTAATACAAATCAAACTTTCGTAATATTGTTTATAAACCACCATTTGTTCCTCAAACTTTTCTAATTGGAACACTAAACAGAACCTATCTAACTATGTTAAGGATAAACAAACTTAATTGAGAGCAAGTTCATAATGATCTCTTGACACAAATAAAAAATAAAAAATAAAAAATTCAAATTGTTGGAGCTGAAACCCACTAAAATGTATGTACAATGTATGACTGTATGTACAATGTATTACACGGTAATTGGGAAATCCAAATATGACAAATATTACAATAATCTTCGGATCAGACCCTAACGGCGGGCCCTGACAGTAGAGGCTAAGAGCAGAGGCAGATGCTTATGCTGATGGCAGAAGAGCAGAAACGAACCACTGGTGTGTGTGTGCTTTGTCTTTCTCTATATTCTATTTCATAAGAAAAGAAAAAACATCTCAATTAAATTTCATAATGGAAATTAAATTATGTAACCACCAAGCTAATTAAATTAGCTGTTAATAAATTTTGGTCCGGCATTCGTGTACGCAGGACACGCGGGTGCACACGAGCCAAGCTTGGTTCGGATTTGATTTGCACCCCCCCCCCCCCGCGCACGTAGAGAGAGCCTCTATCCTTACAACTCTTACCCATCTACATATGAACAATCATATATAAGTTTAATATTCTCTCTATAGCTTTCCCATGTGGGACAAGCTCACTTATCTTTATTTTCCAACACCAATGGGTGAACTTTGAACAACAATTTCTCATTCACCCAAGCACCATTTTAAGCATATGAATATACCATTTCGAAGTACTCACGGAGGAGTATCCGAATCATTCAATAACAACCACTAACACGAAGTGGACCATGCTTGAAATTGTGCCTCAAAATGCTTATAAATAAGCATTTTCCAACATAAAATTCAACAAAATTTCTCTTTTTCTTTTTCCCCGAAGATCTTTCTTTTAATTTTCATGCCTCTCAATGAATGAACCCAGTTGGCGGTAATCATGAAAAGTGTCCATTTCCGAATTTATTTATTCAAAAGAATAAACATACACAATTCAAAAATTTATGGGATCTCTCTATATAACAAAGTCCAGTAATTAACCTTGGAAAAAACAAAAACACTCGTAAAAATGAAAATAAAACCAACCCCATTTCATCAAAAACCAATATCTACCTAGCAGGGCCAAAAATTAAGATTTCTAGAGATGAAGATAATTTTGAAACTGATAGGAGAAAACTGAATTCATAATATTGCTCACTGTTGCATTTCGTTAAACTGATTGAGGGAACAGAGAAAGAGACTTAATACTTCAAGGAAAAAAAAAAAACAAATATTATTTTAGCATTCCACACAAATTCGATTTCCAACCTTAGTTAATTGTTAGTTTAAATAGGAAAAAAATATCAAAAATAGTGTAATAAAATCTATTAGAAGTTCTTATAAACACAAATATTTACATAGATACATTACAGAAAGTTTTATTTTTTTTTTTTAAAAAAAAACGAGAAACAGAAACACAAAGCAAAATCAGAAGTACATATTACAGAGAGTAATATTGTTACTTCAAGGGCTAAAGCAGTCAACAAGCATGGAAACTGAAGCTTCAGAATAAGGCAACACAAGTTTGGAATGAGCTCTCATTTGTTTTATAAAAGCAGAGACTTTCCCAGCTTCAAATAGCTTGTGTTCTTGAGCTTGAACGGCCTGGCTGCTGGTGCTGCTCGACTCAACAGCATTAGTGATGCCATGGCTGGAGCTATTTCCCCAAATGGTTAGACCCTTTTCACGTAGTTTGGCCAGCTCACTTGTCCATATATCTACAAGTGCAGACATTGCTATTCGAGTTTGATAGAGGATTTTGATTTTTGAATGGTTTTGAAACTAAGCCAAGATTCTGATGAGGTTTATAAAGGGAGATTAGTTAGTTGATGGGTTTGTTTGATTTCCAACGTCCGTACACATTTTTGCTGTATATGGGGGGAATCAGCAGCAAGTTTCGTGCTCTCTCTCTGTGGACTATAAATAAGATTAAATTAAATATCCCTTCTCGCCATGACTTGTCTCAATTCCGCAGCAAAGATAGTGAGTGGTATCTTAATCTTTCGAATATAAAAATTATAGCCAATGGTGTGATGCCACTTTGCAGTCCGAAATTTTTCCAAATCCAAGCCTACCTCTAATGGAGCCATATAGTGATATGCAAGAGAATCTAAAAAATTATTAAAATTTTTCATATAAATTTAATAAAAAAAAAAATTGATTTATTAATGAGATAAGGGTCGGTAACTGTTTGGGCAGCCTTTCTTGATCTAGGGATGAGATTATCAGTACAGTCATACTTTGTAAAGATGGTGCGTGCATGCATTAAATTTTGGCCACGCCAATTTTATCTGAACGCATAACGTGTGATGTCAGATCTACATATCATCTGGTCAAGGGCAGGTCTGTCGAAGCGAAAAATTATATTATGTGTCGGGTGTATATGTCATCTCTCTCACAGCAGGTAGGCCTCATAATTGTGTGGGACCCGTCTGCTGTGAGAGAGATGACATATACACCCGACACATGATATACCACCTCCTGTCAAAGCCAAGTTTGAAGAAATCATAAAGGGTGGTATTACTTGGCTGCTTGGTCAAAAAATACCAAATTGGTTGATGAAACCCAAACCACAAACAAAAACTCCAAGGAAAAATGGTTTTTGGTAGGGGAAGAGTGATCATGACAATATGTTGACGGCTGTTTTTCATTTCAGGGATAATTCGGAAAAATCACATCTCGAATAAATCTCCCCCAAGCAATGAATTTATTTGGTTTATTGGGAACAAAAGGCAAACTTAGCAGGTAAATAGGAAATCACACAGACAAAACAATGAATTTAACGTGGTTCGGCGGAATGGATCCAACCTACATCCACGGGCACAAGAAAAATGAAATCTTTATTACCACATTGGGTCTGACCTACCTCTTTTTGTCTTTCAAACTCGGAACTCTTTTCTCTCTTTTACAAGTGAAGAAAAAATTATCTCTTGCTCGAAAATAATTGACCAACCCTTTACAATGAAGTCTCAACCTCTTCATATACTAGGTTCAATTTCACTATTACACCAACTCGTGACATCAGCCACGTGAACATGTTATCGCTGCGCAGGCTCTCTTCCCCAACCACTCTGCAAAAAGTAACTCTGTCATCTGACACCTTATTAAACCATGCCACTTTTGGTAACTGCTACACGCTATGCCACAGTGCCAGCTTGTACTCTAACTGCTCCCACGCGATTGCGTATGTCATTCAATAAGCTCGCACCCGGTCTGTCCCATCAACCGCTGGCCTACTTCTATCACATCAATCATTGGTAAACCCAAACTTCCGTTTAGAGCTTACGTCTCCCATCTAAGAACATAATGTTACAACTCCGACCCGCACCCTTGGGTCAGGAAATTGAGATGATCGACTGCAAATTGAAATGATCGACTAGTCCCACCAGGTCGGGTCAGTGCTAAGACCTTCACTCCCATCATCTTCCCTGAACATCTTTCCACCTCAGGTCGGGCATCAAGTACAAATTAATTTTGATCTTCTCGTCGGGTCGGATGCATATGCCTCTTAGTCCTAGGCCACTTGTTCAGGAAGTGGAAATCTTTTCTATACCCTTCTTCATACCTCGGCTATTCTCGGGTTAGAAAATCACCATCAATATATGTCCCATAGTTCTCAGTATCAACGAGTCTGTGAGTTTTTCTTTTTGTAAAAGTCTACGTCGGGTTCACAATCCTGACCTAGCACCTATACTTCTGATCCATAGCGTGGCCATCTCTTCCACTAGGCCCTCTCGGACCGAAAATATTGATCTGAGCTAATTCTAGCCGGTCTGTTCACTAGTTTCTCTGTTTGATCTTGAATAAACTCATATTGTGCCCACCTCGGGCTAATGCACGCTCTTGACATGTTGCGATCCCGAAAGAGGATGATCTGTAATGACCCAACATTGAGCTGATCTTGTTAGGGTTGGTGCTCCGAGTGTGAATCCGGATCGTATCTATGTCCAATTCATTAATATGAACGGTTCAATTTTCCATAATATTACTAATTTTAATGGTAGCACCCTTGTCTTTTATACACTTATTCGATCTAATCTCGATTAGATTGAAACTGAATCTGGTTCAGTGATACGTGTATATTAGACAAAGACCCTAGGATTTACAGTATAGTGCGCAGTTACAACGTAGTTTGTAATTGACATTGGGAAGCGCAATATTAGTTGTATATCTTTAAATAAAGTTTATGGTCAATATTTACTAACACGGGTCAGTTAGTAAAATCCGTTGAGACCAGTACATGTCGTATATCGTGACTTGGACCGATGGTTTATCCCAATGAACCATAAGTCTTGAGAGACTCGTATAGACATGTAGGTGTTTATTTGATAAGATACTGAACGACTCACTGAAGTTTTCCTAATAGATTATACACCAACGTCAATAGGAACCTTCTCGAGTTGAGCGAGCATAGTGGTTCTTCGACTTGAGATACCACAGTGGATATATGAGCTATCCTCCACACTTTGATGGCAGTCACGTCAACGATCTAGCCATGATCAGACCTCCACATGTTCATTGGGTGTGGACTGATGCTCATGATATCATGTGCGTATCAAGATATGATCCGTCAATTCTGTGTACAAGGCATAGACATCCTCACGTGTTTACGATCTAGTAAATCCATGGCCGTGGTATAACTTCGTAAATTAGTTTTGAGTGTTATTTAGAGATCGTAAATTGAAAGTCGACTGATTATACCAAACGTATTTGACGTTCTCATCTATATCCCAGGTATAATACAGATGGCCTATGACGGAGGGATTATATATATGCAGTGACATCGGCTTGCATAGTTTAGCGAGATTATCAGTGGTCGTCATAATCCATGAGTGGGTGGATTATGGACACGAAATTAGATTTCGTGACGGATAAACTTAAACTTAGAGAGTCTCATAATATGAAGTGTACTCGTTGAGCACTTGGGCAACTCGATATGAATAATACGGATTATTCATAATACTTCATCAGATTAAGTGAGTTACTTCGAATCATTTAATCGGTTAAACGATAACACATGCATTAAGGGATTTTTGTCTGATAATAATTATTGTGTATTTGTATTTGATACATAATACGATTAGATACACATTAATTATTCGTCAAATGATTTTTTTGACACATGCCATAAATATATGTATTTATTATTTAATGTAAATAAAAATACATATATGTGTGTAAATTAATTATTTAATTATTTAATAGTTAAATAATTAAATAATTAGAAATTAAAGCCTTATCCTATTTTGTCATAATTGTTATGACAAATGGTGATTCCTAATTGGTTACACATGGCATGAAATTAATTACACTTTGTTTGTCCAATTATGATTGGCTAGAATAAAGTCAATTTGGTATATTAATTTGATTAAAATTGAAAAGACAAATATGCCCAACCTAACCCATTTTCGTCCAATATATTAAAGAAATGGAAAATTATTTTTCATCATCTTCTTCAACCATCACACTGCTGAGAGTTCTTACAAAAATGGGTTTGGGAATTAGTTTCAAAATCCATGAAGAAAAGTGAAGGAAACTCAAAGAAGGCTTAAGGATTCATGAGTTTTAAAGGTAATTCTCTACATCCTAAAGTCTAGAAAGCTTGTTTCTTATTTCTTGAGTTCTTAGAAAAGTTCTAGGGTTCCTTACTTGTGAAAATTTGGGGCATTTGTTTGTGGTTGATGGAGAATGAAGAACATGCATGTGTGAAGTAGATATTGGAGCTAATTAGTGTAATTTTGTTCCAATTTGTTCAAATTATTGTTGGATATTTTTGTTGCTATTCTAGAGTTATTGAACCACTCTAATATAACCTAGAATTATTCTAGAGTGCCTCATAAGTGGTGGGACTCCTTGGTGATGGATTAATTAGATTAATCTTGGTTTTAAATGGATTAAAGCATGAATTTATGGAAAATTTCGTTTCTGTGTATGACCTGGAAATAAATCTGATTTTGTGATGAAATTGTTGTCTTTAGAATGTTTTCGATGTAATTTGGGTATTGGCACAGTTTCCGGAAAGTGTTTCCGACTTGAAATAAGCGAAAACAGCCAAAAACGGCGTTATCGGGTGGATTTTGAGCCAACCCGGTGACGGCTGTCCAAACCATGAGTTCGTCACTGTTTGGGAAGCCCATGAACTTCCCCGACCCTATTGGAGCTGACTTGGGCAGTTTCCATAAGTGTCGGGTAGTCGGTTCGATCAAAAATATATTTTAGGCCATTTTACGGAAAAACATTTTTCGTAAAAGTTTCGCGAAGTTTCAACATTATTTATGTCAATATTTGATATTGAATAAATAGGTTTAGATGAAATATGAATAAATTATTCATATTAGATATTGAATAATTTATTCGGTACTTTGAAAAATTTTAAAATACGATTTCGCCCGAACCCGCGCTTCCGCTGCGCCCCATCGCCCAAAACCCCAACAAAAATAGTATCAGATCAGGTCTGATGCTTCATCCATTACATTATCCATGCTTGATACTAGATATATAATCCAATTTTAATGTTCGCACATGCTTAGAATCAAGATATGTTTCTTTACTTTTCGATTTTAGGTTAACGGAAATTTAATAGTTAAATTA
The DNA here is from genome assembly GCA_019454045.1 of Zanthoxylum bungeanum. Classification (NCBI taxonomy): domain Eukaryota; kingdom Viridiplantae; phylum Streptophyta; class Magnoliopsida; order Sapindales; family Rutaceae; genus Zanthoxylum; species Zanthoxylum bungeanum. The sequence continues at coordinate 33,385 of SKCR01009017.1, forward strand.
AGTTATGTTTTCTAAAGTAGAATTGAAATGTTTAGAAAATAATTAAGATTAAAATTCTGCATTTGATGTAGATTGTAGCTTCTATAGGAAAATCTCCGCTTTAAAATTTGGCTGTTAAGTAATATGTATTGGATACATGTTTATTGGTATGTCTTGTCAGTACGGTTTATGGGTATTTTTCTCTAACTGCATCCGAGATCGTGCCAAAGCTGTGAGAGTGTAGTTATAGGATTGTTATCCATACCGGTTTTATATTGATACTGGACAAATTCAAGTGAAAGTGGAAATCATGAACGTGCCAAAGCTTTCAGGACTACATCGGTAGCTTGTGTTTGTCATTGGCAAGTGAAGCCTTGATACGCCTCCCTGTGAACGTGCTAAAGCTGTCACAGCGAGAAACGATCAGGACCAAAACCAGAAGTCACTAGTGAGTGATTGACAAAGAGTTGTCTACCTAATGAATATACGTAGGCGAGATCGTGCCAAAGCCGTGAGTCGAAATATATTCATGGGATCCTACTCTCACTATGGAATTCGATTTAATTATTGAATTCCCGTTGTCTGTTGGGGATTACGGTATTACGTAAAGTAGTGGGAGACACTGCTGAGTTTAAAATTCATAACTTAAGGAGCGTATAATATTTTATGGAATTTACTGCTTTCGTTTTCCTTTTATTCTATATTGTTTATAGATTTATATTTCTAATCCACTGCATGTATATTAGTTGAATATATAGGTTTTCTGACTTTCTTTATGGTTGCGTAGTCCTAGAATAGGTTCTAGATAAACAGTAGACTTCGATATTGTTAGATTAGTTGAAACCATCGGGAACTGTTGTTCCGATTTTCTTGAAAATCAAGATGGTTTGTGACTTAGTTTCTAAGTCACGATTAGGTAATCTAAATAGGATATCTATTTAGGATATTATTCTAGATAGAATTATTTCTTATGCAGTAAGAATTGACTTGAATAGTTCATGTCTCGAGATTCTTGACTGACATTAAGAAAATCCATTTAGTATTTGTTTGTCTTATAATAACGTTTCTTGGCTTTAGTGACTTTTAGAAGTCACGTGTCTGACACAATTTGCTAATCGATTATTTGCAAATGTTGTGAATAATTGAATGCAAATTATAAAGCTTAAGAAATGAGATACGTATAGTTGTGTATAGAGAATATCGATTCTCGCAATACGACAACTGTAGGCATTGGATACCAGATCTTCCGTCTAGTTAATTAAAATAATATTTAATAACAGTTTTGATATTTGATATTAGAACTTGTGACTATTGGATAGTTACTTGTTCTGTATAAACAGTTGTTACATATTTTAAAACGACTAGTAGTGTCATTAATGAAAGATAAGCATTAAGAAAATATTCGGTAAAATAAATAACATAGAACCGTGCTTTATGAGTTTTTATAACAGAAGCATTGGATGCTTGTTCCTTATGGTAAATGATGTTCTGATATGAGTTCACACCACATATCCTTAACCATTTAATGAATATTATATTCAGGTTGTGATTAAATCTCATTTAACCAATGATTGTCATTGGACCACAGTTTTATTAAACTAATACATTGGATGTATGTAGTTTAATGAATTAGAAATTGTCTTAGATAGTTTTCTATGCTCCGTAACTTAGTTAATGATTTGTTATGACTTAGTTACGTGTTTCTAATAGAGAACATGTTGAACGTCTTGAATTGTTCAAGAACTGTCAATATGTTTCTAATGAAACTCGGATATAATATTTTGAATAGTTCAAAGATATTTTATCTGTAGTGTTGAAAAATGTATCTTTAGAAATTCATTGCGCTTCTTTGAATTGTTCGAAGATGTTTGATTTGATCAAACGCATGAATTTAAGGCAATTAGTTCTGTAGTTATTTAATGAATATGATTCTTACTGAATATTAAACTTTCGCGATTCCATTGTGATGGAATTGGACAGTGGGAGTTATCGAATATTATATGATTTGATTCGTTGATATTGAGTGGTACTGAATTGGTTTTTAATTCTTTTGGGGTAATGCTCCATTAACACTATTTTGTCCCTTTAATTTAGGTTACATTCGCTTCTACAGTTACATATATGATATGTATAGTAGAAAATTTGAATCTTTAATAGTTTGAGATTTGAAACTTTCTTTTGTATAATGGTTATAGAATTGAAAGTACTTGCGCCTCGTAGGTACAAGTAAAAGGTTTATTATTTATTCTATTTAATAGAATATTGTATTCTATTTAATAGAATATATTTTCTACGATCTCTAGTAATAAAATTGTTTTGTTACTTGGTGGTTAACATTGGATGTTGATGATTGCAGAAAAGATTTGACTTTGTGAAGTCAATTGTGAAAATGATAAACTGTAATGGAACTACATAATTAATAATATGAAAAGACCCTTAGACAACTTCTGTATAAGTTCAATAGGATGTCAGAATCATTTACAAAGTATTTGATACTTAATGATTCTGTTGTTTTCTTATCGAAGAGAATTATCCTGTAACTTATAGTGGGAGCGATATTTGATATCGATTTCGAAAATTACCATGGAACCATAGATCTAAGATTGTTCATGGCTTACGACGATCAATTTTTGAACTTGATTGTGCTTTTGGTATGAATTGTTCATAAAGTGTGCAAATTATTTGCGTAGCAAAAGCAAAGTGAGCTTGATAAAGGTTTGACCTTTATAGTATGACAATGAGAAAGGTTATACTCAGTGATCTATTGTAGTTTCTGAGAAAACTTGTCTCTAGTCGCACTGATTGGACAATTTAGGATCTGTTGGTTAATGTTGATATTAGACCGTGAATTTTGGCTAAAGAATGCAAAATGGCATTCTTCAATGGTTTCTTCGAATGAGAGATATGTCGTGATTTCTTTGTTTTAAAAGTTCATTCTAGAATAGCCCTAGAGTTTGTATATTGCTAAGATCACAGTTTGATATACTGGCTTATAGAGCCTATTGTAGACTCAAATAAGCTTTCCGGAAAGTCGTGTTCTCTGATTTTGATACAGTCAGATTGTCTGGTTTTATCTAAGTATAGAGAATACATATTTGTCAGTAGGGTCAGTGGGAGCGTACAAATTTCTTTCTAGTATTATATATCCTAAGTCTTCTTTTCTTCGTGTTAGCAGTGGGAGCAGTCTCTATTATATCTGATATAAAGTTTATATAAGATATAAAACTAAGAGACTTGTGAGATACTCTCATTAGTCGTATAATAGATATGATCTAATAAAAGACACAGTAAGACTATCTGTATGACAGTTAGTATAACTGTTTGACAATTAACGTGTCTTTTATGTATATAGTATTCAACTTTCGTAAAGGATGATTCATTTGTCAAAAGATAGATTGATTAGAATGTCTAGGTAATATTATGCATCATATGATGATGGCGTGATGAATATTGTATTATGTGTGATTAAAGATATCAATTTAATCGTAATTGTTACGAGTTATTTTGATATGCAATAGACCATATGATGGTTCTAGAAACATGTTCTTTGTGATCTTTGAGATATTAAGAACGAGTTTCTCATTCATGGAGAATTTAGTCAGCAACCATATGGTTAGAATAGTTTTGATTCTAATTATGGCATTAGATGGTCTATGTCGTATAAAGTCAGAAAAGATGCAGTGGGAGGGTCACAAATGATTCTACTAAACTAGTGGAATCAGTTGCAACTTATGAAGTTTTGACTTATGAAGTTGCATAATGACCTCATAGATTAGAAGTGTTGATATTAGATAGTGTTTGCGGTTATCTTAAAGTATTTGGATTTGATTTCTAAATACATTGATAACGTAACAGCTACAGCACAATACTGATATAGTGTCTGAGTCATATTGATGTGGAATTTGGATTCTGAAAATATGAATGATGCTGGTTAAGGAAAACGGTTGAGTTTGTTGGACATACTCGATTTGTTAAAGCATGCTTACTTGTTGGTGCATACCTCTTAAGTGCTGGTGAGCTCTTGAGGGACATGAGTATACGATACATATTGAGATGTGTATAGGATACCATAGATTGGCACTAGAGCAAGTGGGAGAAATTGTTAGGGTTGGTGCTCCGAGTACCAATCCAGATCGTATTTATGTCCAATTCATTAATACGAACGGTTCAATTTTCCATAATATTACTAATTTTAACGGTAGCACCCTTGTCTTTTATATACTTATTCGATCTAATATCGATTAGATAGAAACTGAATCTGGTTCGGTGATATGTGTATATTAGACAAAGACCCTAGGATTTACAGTATAGTGCGCAGTTACAACGTAGTTTATAATTGACATTGGGAAGCGCACTATTAGTTGCATATCCTTAAATAAAGTTCCTGGTCAAGATTTACTAACACGGGTCGGTTAGTAAAATCTGTTGAGACCAGTACATGTCGTATATCGTGACTTGGTCCGATGGTTTATCCCAATGAACCATGAGTTTTGGGAGACTCGTATAGACATGTATGTGTTTATTTGATAAGACATTGAACGACTCACTGAAGGTTTCCTAATAGATGGTACACCAACGTCAATATGAACCTTCTCGAGTTGAGCGAGCATAGTGGTTCTTGGACTTGAGATACCACCATGGATATATGAGCTATCCTCCACACTTTGATGGCAGTCACGTCAACGATCTAGCCATGATCACACCTCCGCCTGTTCGTTGGGTGTGGACTGATGCTCATGATATCATATGCGTATGAAGATAGGATCCATCAGTCCTGTGTACAGGGCATAGGCATCCTCACGTGTTTATGATCTAGTAAATCCATGGCCGTGGTATAACTTCAGAAATTAGTTCCGAGTGTTATTTAGAGATTGTAAATTAAAAATCGACTGTATTATACCGAATGGATTTGACGTTCTCATCTATATCCCAGGTATAATACGGATGGCCTGTGACGGAGGGATTATATATATGCAGTGACCTCGGCTTGCATAGTTTAGCGAGATTATCCATGATCGTCATAATCCATGAGTGGGTGGATTATGGACACGAAATTGGATTTCGTGACAGATAAACCTAAACTTAGAGAGTTTCACAATATGAAGTGTACTCGTTGAGCACTTGGGCAACTCGATATGAATAATACGAATTATTCATAATACTTCATCGGATTAAGTGACTTACTTCGAATCGTTTAATCGGTTAAACGATAACACATGCATTATGGGATTTTTTTTCCGATAATAATTATTGTGTATTTGTATTTGATACATAATACGATTAGATACACATTAATTATTCATCAAATGAGTTTTTTGACACATGCCATAAATATATGTATTTGTTATTTAAAGTAAATAAAAATACATATATGTGTGTAAATTAATTGTTTAATTATTTAATAGTTAAATAATTAAATAATTAGAAATTAAAGCCTTATCCTATTTTTTCATAATTGCTATGACAAATGGTGATTCCTAATTGGTTACACATGGCATGAAATTAATTACATTTTGTTTGTCCAATTATGATCGGCTAAAATAAAGTGAATTTGGTATATTAATTTGATTAAAATTGAAAGGACAAATATGCCCCAACCTAACCCGTTTTCGTCCAATATATTAAAGAAATGGAAAATTATTTTTCATCATCTTCTTCAACCATCACACTGCCGAGAGTTCTTACAAAAATGGGTTTGGGAATTAGTTTCAAAATCCATGAAGAAAAGTGAAGGAAACTCAAAGAAAGCTTAAGGATTCTTGAGTTTTAAAGGTAATTCTCTACATCCTAAAGTCTAGAAAGCTTGTTTCTTATTTCTTGAGTTCTTAGAAAAGTTCTAGGGTTCCTTACTTGTGAAAATTTGGGGCATTTGTTTGTGGTTGATGGAGAATGAAGAACATGCATGTGTGAAGTAGATATTGGAGCTAATTAGTGTAATTTTGTTCCAATTTGTTCAAATTATTGTTGGATATTTTTGTTGCTATTCTAGAGTTATTGAACCACTCTAATATAACCTAGAATTGTTCTAGAGTGCCTCATAAGTGGTGGGACTCCTTTGGTGATGGATTAATTAGATTAATCTTGGTTTTAAATGGATTAAAGCATGAATTGATGGCAAATTTCGTTTCTGTGTATGACCTGGAAATAAATCTGATTTTGTGATGAAATTATTGTCTTTATAATGTTTTGGATGTAATTTGGGTGTTGGCACAATTTCCGGAAAGTGTTTCCGATTTGAAATAAGCGAAAACGGCCAAAAACGGCCTTACCAGGTGGATTTTGAGCCAACCGGGTGACGACTGTCCAAACCATGAGTTCTTCACTGTTTGGGCAGCCCATGAACTGCCCCGACCCTATTGGAGCTGACCTGGGCAGTTTCCATAAGTGTCGGGTAGTCGGTTCGGTCAAAAATACATTTTAGGCCATTTTGCGGAAAAAAACGGTTTTCGTAAAAGTTTTGCGAAGTTTCAACATTATTTATGTCAATATTTGATATTGAATAAATAGGTTTAGATGAAATATGAATAAATTATTCATATTAGATATTGAATAATGTATTCGGTATTTTGAAAAAGTTTTAAAATACGATTTCGCCCGAACTCGTGCTTCCGCTGCGCCCCATTGCCCAAAACCCCAACAGATCTGACAAAGAGAGGCCTTGGGGAAAATCCGTCCCCAAGCCATATAGTCACTTGGCCGTAAGGGAATACTCTCTCCTTATGCCAACACACAACAATATGACCTCAACGGGATGTAACCCAACTCCGAGTGGATCTGAAGAAGAAAGGCTTTATGGAAAAGACCGTCCCCAAGCCATAAAGCACTTGGCCGCAAAGGAATGCTCTCTCCTTATGCCCACACAGAACAATGGGATCTCGGTGGGACGTAACCCAGCTCTGAACTGATCTGACGAGAGAGGCATTGGGGGAAAGATCGTCCCCAAGCCATATAAGTCACTTGGCCGCAAGAGAATGTTTTATCCTTGCCCCAACACACAATAATAGGACCTCGACAGGATATAACCCAGCCCCGAGATGATCTAACAAACAAAGGCCTTGGGAGAAAGATCGTCCCCAAGACATATAAGTCCATTGGCCGCAAGAGAATGAAACCTCTTTGCGCCAACATACAACAATAGGACCTCAGCGAGATGTAACCCAGCCATGAGCTGATCTGACATAGAAAAGCCTTGGGGGAAAGATCGTCCCCTAGCATATAAATCACTTGGCCGTAAGGAAATGCTCCACCCTTGCGCCAAAACAAAAAATAATGTCTTAACATGACGTAACCCAGCCCAAAGCTGAGAATAACACTCGGTCACAGGGGAATGCTCCCTCCTTGCACCGCCAACATAGTCTCGGTGAAACGAATGCAGCATTGAGCCATCAAAATTTTCGACCTCCGGAAATCACCATGGAGACTGAAAATGGCGTCCCATTTCAAGCCATCCACAAAAAACAAAACCAGGATAAAAAAAATAAGACAAACAAAACGAGAGTGATATATCACATACCCCGTGCAGTCCCAAAAGACTAACAAGGGAGCCTGAGACAACGTTGTACCCCATGCCACCCAAAATAATAATTTTGAACCTCACAATTCAAAGTCCCAAATAACCGAGCTACGGATTGAGGGGGCGGCCAACGCCATGAGGTTTTTCCCATGCTAGGCATGCCCCGAGTCTCCAAATGTCACGAAAACCCTCAGGCCTTCCCTGTGCTATGCTCCTATGGATCCGAAATGGGATGGCCAACACCACGGGGGCATTCTCCATCCTCGTGCTAGGCATATATCGAGGCTACAAATGCCACAGAGGCCCGTAGGCCTTCCTCGTACTACGTACCTCCAACACTGGATGGAAAACGCAATGGGGGATTTGTTCTTCCCCATGCTATGCAAACCCAAAGGTACCGAAGTCACTAACCATCCATACGTGCTATGAATACCTTGACCACGCCGACTCACTCGTCAAGAGTGCTATGGATACCTGAGGAGCCAAACTCCTTGCGGGCCTTCATGTTGCGATCATTCCTCAAAGATACAAGTCATTGGGTGTTAACAATCCAGCTCAGGATTTGATAATGACACCAGGGATTGGTGTGCTGTGGGGGTGCACGTTTTTTCCACATGTTTTGAATCCCTTCATGCATTCCAATCACGAGTATTTTCACAAGAATATTAAATATGCTTTTCTCATTCAAATAATAGACAAACATAGATGAACAAACTCTTATTTAAGAAAGGGAAAGTCTTATTCATATTCCGGGAATCTATTGCCCATCTTACAACTCTTTGAGGGTCATTATAAGAGATGCTCTTACCGAAAATATATTCCTCAATATCTTTGAATAATTCTTAACAATATCCTTCTGAACCGAGCTCTTCTTCTGAACAATTCTTAGCAATGTCATTCTGAACCGAGTTTTTTGGAAAAATTGGAGACTGGTAGGTCGAACAACGGTCATAATTGTTCTAGGAGGAACTTGTTCAGCATCAATGCCAAAGGTGGGGAGAAACCTGTCAACCTCTAACTCCTGAAATTGTATTTCATCCAACAACTCAACCATAGGTTCTTCACTCTGTATATAATAACGGGCCCCGAAAGTTAATAAATGAGCATAATAAGATGGAGGCACTATGGAAACTGATCGAGTACACATGGCAAGTTGGCTACCCCACTACTACTTGACGATTTTCGCTATCGGCGATGTTCGGACTTCATAGCTGCTTGGTCTATGCACTCATTCAGGTAGTCGTTCTTTATCGAGTCCTCCAACTGCTCCTACAGGTCTCTACATCTTTATGTGGTGTGTCCCCTTACATTATAGTGCACACAATAAGCTATGCTGTCTCTCTTCTCAATGGGAAACCTCATCGGGTTGGGCTCAGTTAATAGACATTTATCCTGGATTTCCCGAACTATCTGGGCCATAGATTTGTTTAGGGGGTGTACATTGTCCCTCCGGCGACATGGTTGACCTGGATAGGTGGCCTTCTCTCTTGCGTTGGATTATTCAGAGGTATCGAACTGAACTCCTTCTGCCTCGGGACCGGTCTCCTCAAGTCTTTGTCCAAATCCCACTGATTTTCCGACCTGGGTGCTTTCGGCTTCTGAACAGTCCTCATCAAGGTAATTTTCTCCTCTCCCTCTATCAACAAACTTCTTTGCCCGCTCCAAAGCCGTGACATAGTCCGGTATCTCCTGGATCCTCAAGTGAGACCATTGATGGAGTTGATGCTTGGAGTGCCAATCCGAATTATACATTTTATTATTAATTAATAAAATAACTACATTTTCATTTCATACCTTATTAATGGTATTGTCATTATGCGTACTAGATTGATGTATAGATATGCTAAGAATGACATCGACTTTAGAATAGTCTTGACACGAGGTGTAAATAATTCTTAAAGTAAATATTCCTAGTCATTGGATTTGAAATACGGTCGAATTCCTATAACCTAGAAGACTAACACATGTCGTATATTGGAATTGGAGTTCCAATAGTTTAATCCGATATACCATGAGTTTTGGAAACTCGTATAGACATGTGGGTATATGTTGAAGCGAATACTGAATGACTCATAGATGATTTCTAATAGTTGGAAGTACACACTACCGTCAATAGGAATCTCATCGAGTCGAGTAACATATATAATCCTTTGACTATATGATAACATTGATTTTGTGTGAGATCCTCCACACTTTGATGACATGTATGTCAGAAATCTTTCATGGTCTGGCCTCTAGATTTCCGTTGGTTGTGGACCGATGCACTCAGTAATCAAGTGTGGAAAAAGATAGGATGCGTCGGCCTGAATGTGTACCATAAGGGGTTTAGGTATCCATGTGAGTAAAGTCATGATTCTTAAATCTTTGGCCAAAGTCGATCACCTAGGGTGGATCGCATCAGTTATGAAGAATCATTCGGAAACTTGACGATATATTATATGTTTCCTAAGCACAACTCGGATAGCCTACAATTGATGGATTATTAAACATATGTGATGACCTTGATTTGTATAGTGCAGAAAGGTCGTTCGTGTCCTTCATGAATTCGGAGGTGGCCGAATTGTGTAAATATTAGCTAGGCTTATATTACGAACGTGTCTGAACTTAGAGAGTCTAATATGAGTGTGCTCGTTGAGCACTTGGTTAGCCGATTATTTTTTATAAAAGATAATACTTGATATTATAATTATCAACTAAGATAATCAAGTGTTATTGGATAATATTGATTATTTACTTTGACCTAATTGAATTAATTGGATTAATTCAATAATTACACACGAGCTTAATTGTAAAATCATAATTATCTCTACCATTTGAGGATATTATGATAATTATAAGTATGTAATAATATGTGGTTTCGGCTTGATTTAATTATATTAAATCAAGATGGCAAACATTTAGCTAATCCATTTCCTAATCATTGGCTTGATTTAATTATATTAAATTAAAGTGGGAGACAATGGAGATTAGTCACACCAAATTATACATATTTGGACAAATTAGATTAAGTCTACTTAAAAGTTGATTACAACTTTTATTAATTAAAAATTGCCTAAATTTTGCTAAAAATAGCAAGTTTTAGGAAGGTTTTAATTACAAGGACAAGTACAAGCAAATTCTTAGAGAAATTAGCCTAAGTTAAAGAAGTGTTTAGAGAAGCTTGTGAGGTCTCTACAACATTTCATCTAGGAGAAATCAGGATTGAATCTTGAAGTGAAGCTTGCTAGCATTGGAAATCAAGATTGGATCTTGAAGTTAAGCTTGCATACCTTGGAGGTTCTCCAACCATTTCAACAAAGAATAAGTAGATGGATCTTGCATCAAGCTTGCTATGTAAATTTGAACTTCTCTTATGTTATGAATTATGTATTATATGCATGATCACATAGCTTAATGTTGAAATAAGACTATTAAATTGTGTTAGGATGTTTTGGAAGTATAAACACAATATGCTTGTAATTGGGTCAAAATATTTATGTTAGATATAAACATAAATTAGAGTTTGGAACTCTAGATTAAAGCTTTGAGATATGACTACCATTCTAGAATCACTTGACCACCTTTGGGTGACCTAGAATTGTTCACGAGGCATTTCTTATTGGGATTCTAACTTGATTTGTGTATTGGATTCAAAATTTACGCAATTGCATATTTAGAATAAAATTATGTTTTTGTAAAAATATTTTATATTTGGAAAAACTTGATTTTTATTCTATAACATGTGTTGATGTTGGTTTTGAAATTAAAAATTAATTTTGAGTGTTTTTGAAATGTTTAGGGAAGACCAGAAGTAATTAGGGTAAAATATCATAATTCCTTCAGCTCACTGGAAAGTGTGCTGAAGGAAAGAAATGAAATGAAAACAAAAAAAAATGATCTGCTAGCGCACTGTAGCGCGCGCGTCATGTGCGCACCCGCGACAATTTTGTTTTTGTTCGTTTTTTGAGTTTCCAGACTCCGATTCAGCCCCGGTTTTTTCATATACACTCGTAATAGAATATAGTATTTCATTAAATAATTTAAAATTACACCCATGCTTGATATCCATGGGTTAGACCCATTTCCGCTATACGGGGCACCGATCTGACCCTAGGGGTTCTATAATTGCCCCAACAGAATGGTATCAGTAGCAAGGTTTAACCACACAACACATGTTTTTGAATCTATGTCATAGTAATTTTAATGTAATTATACATATGACATATTGGAT
>SKCR01009018.1:0-62438 GCA_019454045.1 Zanthoxylum bungeanum
ATAATGTTACTAATGAGTTAATAAGCATTCTTTTGATAGTTTGAGAAACTTGTTGCCATTCTAGAGTTATTGACCCACTCTTAAATGACCTAGATTTGTTCTATAGTTGTTTCATTGTGGTGAGGCTTGATTGGTGTGGAAGAAACATGATTGAAGTGTTGGATTTTACTAATTTGGTCTAATTTGTCCAATTTGATGAAATTGAAAAATTAGGGTTTAAGACCACTTCCAAATTTGGGGCTTTTCATTTATGTTGTGTATTTGGATGTGTATATGATACATATAAAATCTTATGTTGATTGGATTTCATCTTGATGTGTTTTGAACATTGAAAGTGCAAAATGCACATTATGTCATGATTGGAGGCTCTCGGCCTTGGGCAAGTTTATGGGAATTTTTGTTGCAATTTGAATTCCAATGTGTAGGAAATGTTAAATTCATATTAGTAATGATTTAGAATCATCCAAAATTGTTTAGAACAATTTAGGACTAAAATGAACAAAATGCAAAGTTTTGAGGTAATTTGGTAATTAAACAAAAATTGATTTCTTGTGTAATATTTCATAATTTGATAATTGGGTAATTAAAAAAAATAAGTTTATTTAATTGATCCGAGAAAAATTTTTGAAATCGGTAAATTTTGATTTTCCACTGTTCCGCTGCGTTACCGGATTTCCGCCCTAAAACCCATTTCAAAATGTTATCAGAGCGAGTCTGATTCTAGGCCCCCTAATATGATTATCCCTTTTAAATTCAATTTTTAATCATGTTTTCTTAACTTTATACATGCATGTTTTAATCTAATTTGATTAGATTTATGGTGTATGACACTTAGCGGAAAATCCCTAATTAATAAGGTTTAAATGTAATTTATATTTGATGCATGTTATATGGCCCGTCTTGTCATACGGTTTATGAATATCTCTCTGTGACTACATCCGAGACCGTCCCTCTGCTGTGAGGGTGTAGCCGATAAAGATTTATTTATGCCGGATGTATATTTGATACTAGGTAAATTCAAGCAAAAGCGGAATCCTGAACGTGCCCTAACTGTCAGGGTTACGCAAGTAGCTTGAGTTTATCATTGACAAGTTTAACCTTGGTGTGTCTCCTTGTGGGCCTGCCTTAGCAGTCACATCGAGAAATGACCAGGACCAGAAACCCATGAGTCACTAGTGAGTGATTGACAAATGAGTTGTCTACCTGATGAATATACGTAGGCTAGACCGTGCCTCTGTGTGAGCTGAAATATATTCACGGGATCCACTTTTCACTATTTGTATGTAATTTAATTATTAAATCTTTGTTTCTGTTTGGGGATTACAGTATTGCATGATTTAGTGGGAGGGGCATTTCTAGATTAAAAATCCATGATCTAGTTTATGCTTATGATATTATATGAAACTGCTTAATTTCTGCTAACCGTTTTTCATGATCTATATGATAGATTTGCGATGGTGGCACCATCCACTAATCAGTTTGTTGTGGCAGAGGACGTTACACCGGAAGAACGCGAAGTCTTCCAAGCTTGGAAGGATGATGATTTAAAAGTTAAATCATACATTTTAAGTTCGCTTTCACCAGGACTCAAGAAACAATATTATGGCATGTCAGATGCGTTAGTATGATGACACGATTAAGACAATCGTTTGAGAAACAAGAACAAGTTGTTCACAAGGTCGCAATGGAACTTTTCCATGCGCGATTGGATGAGGGGCAAGCTTTTAGCCTTCATGTTCTTTAGATGATCGATTTGATCGATTAATTGAGGCAACATAATCTAATTCTGAATGACATTCTCGGTAGAAGAGTCATTCTTGTTTCACTCCCAGCTTCTTATCGCCAGTTCGTGATGTACTTCAACATGAACGAGATTATCTGTACCAACCAAGAGCTGCAAACGATGTTGCTCACGGCGGAAAATGACCTTAAGAATGGATTACCGACTCGCCCTCCCAGACCTACTTCACTTTCTGCTTCTTCCCAGACTTAGTCAAAGGGAAAGAAGAAGAAAGGAAGAAGAATAAGGGTCTCGCTCCTCAACCCCAGGCAAAGATAGCAAAGCCCAAGAGGGCTTCTGACGACAAGTGCCATTACTGCAGCAAAGTCGGGCACTGGAAAAGGAACTATCCTGACTACATTGCCCAGTTGAAGAAGGAGAGAGCATCTTCATCGGGTACATTTATTTTTCCAGTTATTGATATATCTTTGGCTTGTGAAGCCGTTACATCCACCTGGATTTTAGATTCTGCTTGTCCCATTCATATTTCCAATTCGTTGCAGGTGCTGAAGGAAAGTAGGAAACTGAAGCCTGGAGAGGCAATTGCAATTCGGGATTGGAGACTCACTGGATGCAGTTGCAGTGGAGTATGCGACATCTCTTTGCTGAATGGGACACTTTTGTTATATGGATGTTATTTTGTACCTGGAGTGTAGCTAATATTATATATCTTTTTGTATTGGATACAGAAGGCTATCGTATTAATATTAAGAACTGTTCTTTATATTTATATGATAAACGTAATATTCAGATCCTTTGTTGCCCAAATAAACATGGTCATTATACATTGTAAACTTCAAAATATATTTTAAATACTGGAATTAATAAATGTAGTTTACCAATTGTTAATAATACTGAACTTTGGCATATGCGGCTAGGTCACATAGGCGTTAAACGTCTTACCCAATTAGTTAGGAATCGTTTGATACCAGATCTCACCGTTGAATCTTATCCAACTTGTGATTCGTGTATTCAGGGGTAAGTGACCAAAGCCTCATTTTCAGGTGTTGGACACCGTGCCACTAACTTACTGGAACTCGTACATTCTGATGTATGTGGTCCACTAAGTCAGACTGCTCACAGTGGTTATTCGTACTTCGTTACCTTTACCGATGATTTGTCATGGTACGGTTATGTCTATTTGATGAGACATAAATCGGAAACCTTTGAAAAGTTCAAAGAGTTCCGAAATGAAGTAGAAAAACAAACTGGTCAATATATTAAATGCCTTTAATCTGATCGAGGTGGAGAATATATGAGTGGTGAGTTCATTGATTATATGAAGGAGAATGGGATTCTTGCTCAATATACTCCTCCAAGTACTCCACAACACAAGGAGTGTCTGAGGGGAGAAATCAGACTTTATTGGATATGGTCCGATCAATGTTGAGTTTCACAGATTTGCCCTATTTTTTATGGGGAAACTCTCTTTTAACAGCTGCACATCTTTTGAATAAGATTCCTTCAAAAGCTGTTCCTATGACATCGTATGAGATATGGTTTGGTAGGAGACCAAATCTTAGTTACATTAAGGTTTGGGGTTGTCCTGCCTATGTCATGGTGACTCGGCAAGATAAGCTTTCACCTCGATGGCAAAATTTTAGGTTTGTCGGATATCCTTCGAATACGAGGGGATATCTGTTCTATGATACCGAGCATCGAAATGTTTTCGTAGCTCGCTTCGCAAGATTTCTAGAAGTATAATTTTAGTCAAAAGGTGGTAATCATCGGCACGTTGAACTTGATGAAGTTCAACCTGAAAACAACGAACTAACGGAGGAACCTGAAATTCAAGTAGTTGAAGGACCTTCAACACACACACTTCGTAGGTCAGAAAGGGTATCTAGACCTCCTGAACGCTTGTATTTGATACAAGAAAAGAGTCCAGATGTTCTCTTAGTTGAAGAGACTGATCATTTCACCTATAGAGAATCGATGTTGGACATCGACTCCGTGAAATCACAAAGTGCCATGAAATCTGAGTTAGACTCAATGCATGAGAATCAAGTTTGGGACTTGGTTCTGCTTCACGAAGGAATTGTTCAAATCGGTTGTAAATGGGTTTAAAAGAAGAAGCGAGGGCCTGACGGTAAGGTTGAAACTTACAAGGCCTGACCGATAGCAAAAGGTTACACGCAACGACCTAGCGTCGACTACGATGAAACCTTTTCACCAGTAGCAATGCTTAAGTCTATTCGGATTTTGCTTTCTATAGCTGCGTATCATGACTACGAGATTTGGCAAATGGATGTCAAAATGGCTTTTCTAAATGGATTTCTTGATGAAGAAATCTATATGGAACAGCAGGAAGGTTTTGTGTCCAGCGAAAACTTGGGTATGGTATGTAAGCTTAAGAAGTCCATTTATGGACTTAAACAAGCTTCACGAAGTTCGAATCTTCGATTCGACGAGATTATTAGATCATTTGGTTTTCTCAAGAATTCGGAAGAATCTTGTGTGTATCAGAAGGCCAGTGGGAGCATGGTCGTATTTTTAGTCTTATATGTTGATGACATCCTAATCATTGAGAATGATTTAGGTATGTTACAAAGCGTCAAAGCGTACCTCTGTAAGAATTTCTCCTTGAAGAACCTGGGAGGAGCTTCCTATATTTTAGGGATAAAACTCTATAAAGATAGACAAAGGAGGCTGATTGGGTTATCCCAATCAACGTACATAGATAAGATCTTGGGACGGTATAATTTTGGTAATTGTAAGACAGTAAACATATCGTTCAGACATGGGATTCATCTTTCAAAGAAGATGAGTCCATAAACAGAAGGTGAGAATGTTAGAATGTCTAACCAACCTTATGCTTCGTGTTTGGGTAGCATAATGTATGCCATGTTATGTACAATGCCTGATATCAGTTTCGTTGTTAGCGTAACTAGTCGATATCAGTCCAACCCAGTTAATGACCATTGGATGGCCATTAAACATATCCTCAAGTACCTTAAAGGTACTAAGGATAAGTTAATAATTTATGGAGGAAACGAACTGCAAGTTAACGGGTATACGGATTTCGATTTCCAATCAGATCCCGATGATAGAAAGTCTACATCTGGATTCGTATTTACCCTTAACGGAGGTGCAATTTGTTGGAAGATTTCCAAACAGGGGTCAACAGCAGATTCCAACACCGTAGTGGAATATATTGCAGCTTCTGAAGCTGCAAAAGAGGATCTGTGGATAAAGAAATTTATCACAAAATTGGGAATTGTCCCAAGTATCGAGAATCCAATTCCGTTATACTGTGATAATACTAGAGCCATTGCGCAAGCAAAGGAACCAATGGCGCATCAGAAGTCGAAGCATATGGAACGCAAGTACCACATCATTCGAGAGATTGTGTCACGAGGGGATATTGTCTTGTGCAAGGTACCAGTGAAGATAATATAGCAGACTCGCTGACGAAGCCATACCTCCGAATTTATTTGATAAACACATGAAGTCTATGGGTATTAGATACAATCGTTATTGGCACTAAAGCAAATGGGAGTTTTTGTTGGGGTGGTGCTCAGAACGCCAATTCCCGGTTGTATTTCTTTATGAATACTACTGTAAAACGTTGTTATTATGAATAATATATGCAGTTTCTATAATATAATGTATCTTTTAATATGGTAAAGACGTAATGACCTTAGAATGACTGGTCATGATGTTGTTGCAAAAGCGTCGCAACTGACATTGAGTTGTATCATGACGTTGTCATTCTCAGATAGTTTCTGGTCAAGGTTTACACTACTTGGTCAGTGAAGTAAACCTATTGAGATCGGTACATGTTGTATACTGGAATATATGATTCCAATGGTTTCTCAATAAACCATAAGTCTTGGAGACTAGTATAGACGTGTAGATGTTTATAGCGGATAAACACTGAAACCTCACCGAAGATTCTTAATGGATGGTACACCAACGTCAATAAGAATCTAATCGGGTTGAGTAGCACATGTGATTCTTAGACTTGAGATACCATTGTCGCGCATGAGACATCTTCCACACTTAGATGGCAGTCACGTCACCGATCTATTTAGATCAGACCTCTGCCTGTTCATTGGGTGTGGATAGATCCTTAGGGTGTCCTCTGTGTATCGAGATAAGATCCATCAGTTCTGTGTATCAGAGCATATGTAGTCCATATGATTAGCAATCAGATAAAACCATGGGCCCGTGGTACATTTTAGAAGTCAGTTCTAAATGTTCTTTATGAGATTGCTAATAGAGACGTCGACGGGATAATCTTATAGAGATTTGACGTTTACATCTATATCTCTGGGATATATCTGGATACCTGTGACGGAGGAATTATACATTTGCCATGACCTTGACCTGTATGATTCAGCGAGTTTATCAGTGATCGTCATAATTTACGGGTGTATAAATTATGGACACGAAATTGGATTTCGTGACGGATATGTCCGAATCTAGAGAGTCTCACTAATGAAATATACTCATAGAGCACTAGGGCAATATTTATAAATAATACTTATTATTTATAAGTTGTTTAAAGGTTAAACGCAAAAAGTACATATGTAGGGACCTGATAGTCATTTCTTAATTTTTGTGTGTTTGCATTTAATGATAGATTTTATCAAATACACATTAATTAATTGTCAAATTGAGATATTTGACTAATATCATAAATATATATGTATTTGATATTTAATGTAAATATAATACATATATTTAATATATTTGTATTAATTAATTAATTATTTATTTATTTAATTGTTAAATGATTAAATTAATTAAAATATAAATATTTTAAAGTTATGATATTTATTTTAATGACTAGATTTGTCTTTTTTGACTTGCTTTAATTCATTAAATGGTTTGATGATTAAGCTTGCAAGTTGATAAAGCTTTATTGAAACAAAATAAAATATCTAGATATTTTATTTTTTTATCTCCAAATTTTCGGCCAAGAAAATATGGAGGAGATATAAATTATTTTGTTTCTTTAGGGTTTCATTAACCTTCAACACTTATCAAAATACTCCATTAAAGAAAACAAAGAAGCTTGAGAGAAAGAAAAAGAAAAAAGGAAAGCTTGGATTTTAGTAAGTTTTTCAAACTTGCTATTAGAGAAGAAAATGTTCCTTGAGTTCTTGGCTACATGCTATGAGTTTCTTATGTTTTTATATTCTTTATTCTTTGTGATTTTGGTGGATGGAAGTTTGATAATAGGGTTGAACATGTATAAAGATCATAAAATGTTACTAATGAGTTAATAAGCATTCTTTTGATAGTTTGAGAAACTTGTTGCCATTATAGAGTTATTGACCCACTTGTAAATGACCTAGATTTGTTCTATAGTTGTTTCATTGTGGTGAGGCTTGATTGGTGTGGAAGAAACATGATTGAAGTGTTGGATTTTACTAATTTGGTCTAATTTGTCCAATTTGATGAAATTGAAAAATTAGGGTTTAAGACCACTTCCAAATTTGGGGCTTTTCTTTTACGTTGTGTATTTGGATGTGTATATGATACATATAATATCTTATGTTGATTGGATTTCATCTTGATGTGTTTTGAACATTGAAAGTGCAAAATGCACATTATGTCATGCTTGGAGGCTCTTGGCCTTGGGCAAGTTTTTGGGAATTTTTGTTGCAATTTGAATTGTAATGTGTAGGACATGTTAAATTCATATTAGTAATGGTTTAAAATCATCCAAAATTATTTTGAACAATTTAGGACTAAAATGAACAAAATGCAAAGTTTTGGGGCAATTTGGTAATTACACAAAAATTTGATTTCTTGTGTAATATTTCATAATTTGATAATTGGGTAATTAAAAAAATAAGTTTATTTAATTGATCCGAGAAAATTTTTTGAAATCGAACAATTTTGATTTTCCACTATTCCGCTGCGTTACCGAATTTCCCCCATAAAACCCCTTTCAGAGCCGAAGTCCCATATCGAACAAAGTCGTTCACAGTGCCACGACATCATTTCCGGGTCGGCTTGTTTGGTATCATTCCCTCGGGATGGATAGGTTGATATCCTCCGGGATATCGAATCTTTACCTAAATCATTATAGTTCAATATTTGTGAATACTGAAGCCTGTTCCATGTCGAGGTTTGCGAAGTCAAGCTAGGTATAAATTGTCTCGGGTCGGGGCACCCGTTTGTGGTAGGATTGGTTGTTCTCATCTGAAGCAGTCAGAGTGGTATCATAGTCGCTGGGACTCTCAGATCCTGAGCTGTGTATGGTTGTGTGCAGGGGTGGGGCTGTAGGCAGGACCTCGATGGGAGTGAGGGTGGAAGACTCAGACTCAGACTCAAACCCAGACATTCCTATCAAGACATGACCCGAGACGGAAGGTCAATTCATAATTTCGGTTAGTAAAATACACTAAATCTATAGTTATTCCTTATCCCTACCGAAGTGGCTAACCCTATAAAGCTCTAAGCGCGTGGAAAAGCGGTAAGTCTACCAAAACACAACCAAAATCAAACACATACAGAACCAAGAAACATAAATCCTTCATTCCTAAAAAACCCAGAAAAATATATACACACAAAACACATGTATCTTCATGAGTAAACCCACCCATCGTATTCCCATTATCATATAAAACCCCTAAAAATCCAGAACACGAATATAACATTCAATATCCTGCATTATTGAAATCAGAAACGCACATCAAAAGAAGGATAATCGAAGAAGAACTTACTTGGGAAGATTGAAGAGAGTGTTGAAGAACTTGTGAAGAGGTTGACGGTTGGGAAGATCTTAGAGGGCAGAGAAGGCAGAGAAGTTTGCTGATGTTCTTTGGAAAAGATGAAGTGATAAGAGAGTGAAATAGAGTACAATGGCCTTTACATAGGTGGCTGGGTTTGATCCTGACTGTAAGATCGAGACCAGCAGTCCGGATCAACGCCATTTGTAGCAGGGATCTCATAGGTTGGATTTTAGATAGAGGGACGAGATTGGAACGACTGTTTAGTTGGCGTCCATTTGTCAAATTACATCAAGTTTTGGTGCGCAAACCACTGGCGCACGACGTGTGGTGTCTCAAGGAAATTAAGCGAATGAAACCCTAGAGTGATGTGACGGGCATTAAAAGAAGGAAATGATGGCAACATGACTTCCGAAGGATAATTTTAGAGCTCGAAAGAAATATTCAATAAAGCAGCCGTGACCAAGGCATAACCTTTTACCCACATGATCACTTTCCGAACCCTGGGAGTGTGCAGTTTAATTGATAGCAATATCATGACCCGAGAACTACGGGACAATCCTAACCACCATTATAGTTTCCGGCACCAATTCGTAGATTCGTTGATATCGAGAAATATGGAACTGATGTTGATGGTGATTTTGGTACTCGAGAAGACTTGAAACATGAAGAATGGTAGTAAAGAGATTTCACTTGTCAATATAGAGGAGTTTCAGAGTAAGCCCGAAGAGGCACAGTTGAATACACCTGAGGAAGGTGATCATTAGAAGGAACAAGCTAAAAGAAAATCATAACAATTTGCATTGTTGTTGAAGGAAGTTACTTCTCAATGCTCCCACATTCCCGTAACTGAAGCAGCCGAGAAGTTTAATGACAGCTCAACCCTTTCGAAGATAAGGTCGGGGAAGTGAAGGTTTTTCTACCTACCCGACCTATTAGCAGGTGTAATGAAGGACGTTACTTGTTTCAACTGAATGACCCGAGGATGTGGGTAGGGTTGCAGTATTGAGTTCATAGATGGGTGACGTAAGCCCTGAACGGAAGTTTGAGCTTCCCAAGGATTGATGAGATAGAAGTAGGTCAGCGGATGATGGGATGGAGCAGGGCTACAAGCGTATTAACTGTCACACGCTACCGCATATGAGTGGTTGGAATACAGGCTAGCACATAGGAAGAGTGTGTAACAGTTACCAAGAATGGGTAATTTAATGAAGTTTAGATGGAAGATAGTAGAGGTGTCACCTATTGAGTTGTTATCCGTGGGGTAATTGGGGAAGAGATCCTAGGCAATAATGGCTTAGCATCGTGACTAACGTCACGAGTTGGTGTAATAGTAGAATTTGACCTAGTATATAAAGGGGTGGAGAACTCATTGTAAATGGTTGGCTATTCGGTTTCACACATAATTTCTAAAAAATTGAGAAAAAACTTAAGAGTATGCAAGAGCAAGTAAATGTCTGTCATACCCGAGTACTTAATAAAGATTTTATTTCCCATGCACATGTGGACAAAGATTGGATCCATTCCATCGAACCACGTTAAAACCTTTGTCTTGTCTGTTGTTTCTGTCTTTTGCCAAGTTTGTATTTGGTTCCCAACAAACCAAACAAATTCACAGTTGGGGGAGGTTTGTTCAAGGAGTGATTTTCCTAAATTACCCATGAAACGAAAAACAGCCGTCAACATATAAGGACCAAAATAATATGTACTAAGTTTGTTAGAAGACCTCTTAATCACAGATAACTCTCTATAATGCTGTAGTTTAACTCACACCCAATCACCAATCTAAAACGTTTTATCCAGCCTATGTTTTTCGGCCATAGACTTCATAATTTGTTGAGCTCTCTAAAGATCAAGTTTCAATTGCTGCAACATGGCATCCCTCTCCATTAACTCAAATTCCAGATCTTCTAGTGGGGTAGATCCCCCTAACTATACATGGGTATGTTTAGTGGAGCCCTTTCAGAAACTACCTCAAAAGGAGTTATGCTAGTACTAATATGAAATGTGGTGTTGTACTAGTACTCGGTCCAAGGTAAAAATTGAAACCATTTCTTTGGTTGAACAGTGGGAAAACACCTCAGATATTGCTCCACACATCTATTGACCACCTCTGTTTACCCATCAGTTTATGGATGGTAAACACTACTTGTGGCCAGTCTAGTACTTGCTGCTTGAAACAAGGTTTTCTAGAATTTGCTAAGAAATAAGGGATCCCGATAAGATATAATGAACTTGGGGTAGCTATGGAGCTTATAAATAATATGGATGAATAACTTAGCTACCTTTTGGAGCAATAAAATATGGAGAGAGCACCTTGTGGATTTACTTGCTCAATCTGTGTAATTTCCAAAATTTTATGATAAGCTAGAACGGTGTGACGATGATTAAGAAAATAAGAAAATTTTCTCAATTGCGGAGGTAAAATAATCTAAATAGGCATATGAAATTTACGTTGTGAATGAATATATAAGGGGGTAAAATGGACTTAGTAATCTAGAGTGGGGTAGCAAGTAAAATTTAAATAACTTTGGCCAAAATTATAATTTAGCAAAGAATTAGGGTGTATTTGTAATTAACCAAAAATAATCTCTACACTTTTCTTTAAAATTCTAGAAAAATTAAGAAATTATTAAAAAAAACTAAACAAACCTCTTTCCTCATGGTGGCAGAAACTTGTGCTAGGATGAGATGAAAAAATTCATTGAATATAAGGCAATAAAACTTGGAGAAAATTAGTATAATCAAGCACAAAACAAGCTAAAGAAGAGGAGAGCAAGCTCTAAGAAGTTATTTGAAGAGAAATCTAGTTGATTTAAGGTAAGAAAATTTTTACCCAAATCTCTAAAATTTGAGTTTTGATGTGGTTATGATTATTTGTGGTGTACATAGTGTTAGGGTTGGTGCTCTAAGCGCCAATTTTATTATGTATTTCCTTGTAAATACTTATGTAACGTTTTATTATGAATAAAATGAACAGTTTCTTTTGTATAACTTCTTCTTTAATATGGTAAAGACGTAACCGACCTTAGAATGATTAGTTATGATACTGTTCCAAAAGCGTTGCAACTAACATTGAATTGTATCATGACGTTGTCATTCTTAGATAGTTCCCGTTGAGACTGGTACATGTCGTATATTAGAATCTTGGATTCTGATGGTTTCTCAGTGAACCATAAGTCTTGGAGACTCGTATAGATGTGTAGGTGTTTATAGCGGATAAACACTGAACGACTCACCG
This sequence comes from Zanthoxylum bungeanum, assembly GCA_019454045.1. NCBI lineage: Eukaryota > Viridiplantae > Streptophyta > Magnoliopsida > Sapindales > Rutaceae > Zanthoxylum > Zanthoxylum bungeanum. The sequence continues at coordinate 11,708 of SKCR01009018.1, forward strand.
AAAGTTCTTAATGGATGGTACACCAACGTCAATAAGAATATTCTCGGGTTGAGTGAGCACAGTGATACTTTGACTTAAGATACCACTGTGGATATCTGAGTTATCCTCCACACTTAGATGGCAGTCATGTCACCGATCTATTTAGATCATGTTGGACAATTATGACCCATAACATCACTATTTGTACAGAACATGGTGTTGTTGTACAAATTAACTATGTGACAAAGGAAATTGCTCTTTTATCATTTGTAATTAGATTATCGGGATATATAAATGATAAAAGGTCCTTATGATTAGTTCCGAATTGAGATGATATGAGACAGTATCAATCCACGAAGGTTTAATCATTAAATAATCCCTAGTCATAGTATTATCGAGATTGGACATCGATAATGCAGAATAGACTAGTATTACACTTGTGCGCATTATGGGAGCATAACGACATAGTTCTCATATATTTAAGTATTGGATACTTATGTAAGTGTGATAGGAGGTTGTGTTTACCGATGGTACGGAAACAGCTTCGCTCTGGATAGACCCCTCGGAATCCCATTGGTAGTATGACTGTGTGTCTATGGCAGTCCGAATCAGGGTAGGTGTATTTGGTCTTAACCTAAGACTTGCACCGCTAATACTTGCGACAATCAATATACTTTGGTTTTGGTCGTTCAGGGCTTTAACCGGTTCTGTGTACGCCTCTTCTGGGTATATTGAAAATCGTAGTATATTGGGTGTGATGTCAAGATGGAAGTATCACTCCAGTCATAGTGGAGATGATGATAACGTAGGATACGAAACTGGTGCTCTTATCTGCAGCTATCAGGATATTATGACTAGGTCATGTTTATCCGATTATAGAGACTAGTTACCAGAGATCCGACATGTGTTTTGTACGGGGCAGACACAATTCCAGCCCCTGGCCTAGCACGTGACATCCGTTACTGGATCGAAATACGCAATACTTCGTATACTACGCCTGATATAGATCACATATTCCTTTAAGAATATTTCTGGAGAATTGGGTAGGCAAGGTGCTTTGCTAGAAGCCAACCATGTCTTGTAAATCGGTAAAAACGTAGTACTAGGTACGTACGTTTTCGGATAGTCCGACGACCGGATTTACTGCCAACATATCCGGGGATTTCATGGGTCGCATCCCGAAGATTCACCGATGACGTATGACTCGCACTAAATAATCTGGGATTAATTATTAGAGAGAGAAAATTAATCTGGGATTAATTACGGAGATATTTTATCTGGGATAAAATATTATTTAAAGAGAGAGAACGATTAATTTGGAATTAATCGATAAAATAATATATTCGATATATTATAGGAAATTAGATTTCGACGCGGAATTAAAATTAGATTTTAATTCGGGCGAACGAGTTAATTTAGAATTAATTCGCTAGCGACGTGAATAGTAATTTTGCTAGGTATAATTATTTAATTAAATTTGATTTAATTACGTCGCAACGGAAAATTCGTTTATTCGGAATTAGCGAACCCGAGCCCGGGAGTGTTTGCGGGCTCACTCGCATTTCGAATCAAGTGGGGCCCACATGTCACATCAAGCGTCAAATCACTAGTCAACTTTATCACTTTATTGTGATGGAATTTGTTGGTTGATGCTTGAGTGTGAAACACTCAATTGTGATGGCTTGAATGATTAATACCATTTTATTTATTTTTGGTATATCATTTAATTGATTTTTGAAATCAAACCAACCAACACAACTTCTCTTCCTCTCTCTCCCTCTCACGGCATAGGGAAAAAATTCTCTCTTTTCTTCCTTCCAAAGCCGAGAGCAACAAGAAGGGTAATGGAAATTTTGTGGCAAAATTTCCAAGGTACTAGCACACATTAGGAGTCTTACAAAGGTGATAGGGAAACCCATTCATGAGCATGGAATCCACACACAAAGCTTGGAGCTTGGAGATCCAACAAGGAGCACAAAACTTGGCCAAAGCCGTGAGCCTCAAGGATGGAGCAAAGACAATTTTTTTGTTCCTCGCATCGCAAAAGCCGATCAAAGTGAGTATTCCGCAACTTAACTTTGATGTATTCATACTTTTCATCGCTTAAATTGATCTTGGGACTATAGTAGAAACCCAACAATGGTATCAGAGCCATGATTTAAGCATGAAAAATATTTAGGGTAAAAATTGGGTAAAATTGATTTGAGCATGTTTGGATGAAATTGATTGTTTGAGTATGCTTGAATGATGATAACATAGTGTTATACATGATCAATTTGATGAAAATTGAATTGGATGAATTTTTCCCCAATTTTTGGCTTGGCCGAATGTGGAGCCCTAGATTATGTCATGGTGATTTTTGTTTTTTGAATCATTGGATGAGTTTGAAAGACTTGGGAAATGTTAATTTGAGATTCAATTGGATTGAAATCGGAATTGGACTAAAAACCCTAAATTGTCGTGAGTTGAAGCATGGAAAATGAATTGATTTTTTGATTCAATTGTGTTGGACATGTGTTGATGATAATAAGCATGATTAATTATATAAATTGGTATTTTGGAAATGTTAATTTGGTTAATTAATCATGGCAATACACTTGAATTAATTGAATTGTGAAATTTGGAATTTTATAATTTAATTAGTTGGACTAAATTTGGAATTGGGCTAATAAAGTTGTATTTGGGCTTAATGGGCTTGGTTGGGCCAAGTATGGTTTAGGTTAATTGGTTGGACCCAATTGGGCCCAAAACCATATCCATAAAGTCCAAATATAATTAAATGGGCCTTTAATATTAAATTGGGCTTAATGGGCCTAAATTGGTTTCTTGAAAATAAGGGTGATTCCTTAAATAGGTTTTGGTATTTGGGTTTGACCCATATTGACCAAAGTCCATGCCTTAAGAAATTAATTGAAAGCCCATTGGACTTTAATTAAATTGACATTAATGTTAATTGGGCTTTGAGACCAGTAAAGATTAGATTTAGAATCTAAGTCGCTAAAGGCACATTAATAAAGTGTAATTATTTAATTTGATATTAAATATAGAATTAGTATTAAATACAAATTAAATTGAATTTAATGTTGTAGTTTAATATAATTCGAGAATTCGTACTTTGAGTACTTATTCTTAAAACGAGTCGGACTCGCGCAAAATCAAATCGTTGTTTGAACATTGGATGGTCATTAATTTCAGAGATTAATTAATGGATTAGATTGATTGATAACATGCTTTGTGTGAATACATGGATGTGATGTATGAATAATGTATATCATATGGATATTAGATGGGTGAGGGCAATTTTGGAAATTTTTGTAATAAATTTAGAATTTATTAAATTGGACCTGCGTGTCCAGCCTATTACCTCTTGACTCTTTGTATTTCTCTTCTCACATATTCCCCTAAATGTAAATGAGGTTTCTTTAGAAGTGTTATGTAATTGGGTAGAAGTTAGATTTGTGCTAGCGGGAGAGAGGAAAGGGAGAGATTTGTTCTAGGAATAAATTGTTTTAATTATCCATCCGCAAATCATTATTAAATTTATTTACGCGCCTTATTATGTTTTTAGAATGCATGTTTAAGGGTGTATGATGAGACCTTAACAAAGATAATTAATTGGTTGCCAATTACGCGAAAAACCCTCAACAAATATTAAACGTTTTTCCTTCCATTGAATTATTCATTCTCAAGATCCAAGATTGGCATTGGTTTGTTGGCCAAAGTCAAGGCCTTTGTCCATCGCGGATGTGTTTGAATCATGAAGGCTTTGTTCCATATCGTATGTCTTGTCCAAGTTGTGATTTGTTGGCCAAAGTCAAGATCACTTCTTGTCCATCGACATCGATTACGAAGCTTTCCAAAGTCAATGGGTCCCGCTTAACTGGAATCATTAAGTTTGTTGTGCCAAAGCCAAGGCTTAATTGATTCAGAGGAAAAAGGTTAGATAATATATTGGATATATTGGCATATATATTGTATATATGTTTCGGACTTGGATGTCCACCTACTGGATCTAGGAATTAGATGAGATCCAATTGATCTTAGAGATCTACCTAGTTAAATATCATACAATTTGTTGGCCAAAGTCAAGGTTGTGTGTTATTTAACGGGATCCTAGCCCACTAGGAAATAAGGTTTCCCGAGTACTCAACAGAGGGTTAGAGGCTCGCCGAAAAATAGTGGGAGGCAAGTGACCGGCGTAAACACACACGTATAACGCAAGCGCACGTATCGTTCAAATAGTATAAAAATATCGATCCCACGAGGACTTAATATCAAAACTATTAATTTTATGAGGTCAAATGATTACTAGTATCTAACAGGTTGATTGATTGATTTGAAATGGTGACGGTTCTAAATTTAAAAACAAGTAAATAAATTGTCGAAAATAGGTTTTAAGAAAATTCAATATTAAAAACTATCTAGGGTTGTGATTTCTTCCAATATCATTTAAAGATGAAGTGATTATCTTAAAGTTGGGTAATATATTGATTTATTAACCTGGAACACTAAATTATGTGTAAGCCTCTGTCGATGGTCAGACACAAATACCCAGTTTAACCCAATTGAACCATATGTCTATGTCAACCAAATTATCTGGATTCATTAAGTTTAAGTCCCAATTATAGCTACCCCCGCCCGATAGGTATATTCCTATCCTGTAAGGAAATCTATTAAAGGGTTATCTATCCTCAAGGAAGATCGTGGGCTATTGAGTCTAAGGCTGAAACCTAAAATCCCTATGTCTAGTTCTTTTTAGATTTACCAGATCAATTTTATTAATGGCCAGTTAATGAAAAAGCATTAAGTTTAAGACTCAATAAATAAATCTTTATATTACCCAAGCTATAATCTAACCCTTATAAAACGGTGATATTGGATTTCATCACAACCCCAGATAACTAATTTAGTTACAACACATAACTAGGGCTAGTAAAAACTTGAAAATAAAAGACATAAAGTAAAAATGCGGTAAAGTAAATACTGAAAAGAAATTACAATAAAATAAAATGCTAAGGTAAAAGGAATTACTTTTACTACTACTAATTTAGATATCTCCCATAAAATAATATATAAACTTGTGATTCTTTTCCAACCCGCCATATAGGCGGTAACCTGATTAAGTCAAATTAAGTCCAACCAGCCATAAAGGCGGAACCAAAATTAAATTACCAACCGACCAATCTGGCGGTATCCTTTATTAGTCAGGTTTAAATCAGATTAAAATGAATTACCAACCGACCAATCTGGCGGTATCCTTTTTAAGTCAATATTTTAAATAGTGAATATATTATTTTTAAGGGAGATTAATCTAAATAGTAACAGTAAAAGAAGTACCTTTCACCCTAGCTGGGGGAGTTACCTCCTCATGGTAAATAATAAAAACTGTAAAAAGTAAAAAGTAAAAATTAAATTACTATATTAACAAAACGTAATTAAAATTAATTACAAAACTAAAAACTAAAAAACTAAAAATTAAAAGAAAGTAGAGAGAGAAACTCTCTCTTTAGAAAGATTATAAGAGAGAGAGTGGTGCATCCAATACTGAAATCTCGAGCTTAATTTATAGGCCTCGGTAGACTTCCAGCGTCGCGACGCCAAGGACCTCAGCATCGCTCACCAGGTTTGTCGACGTGGCACGCTCTGGTTCGCTGGTTTGAAGATTCTGGATAAGCTGATAAGGTGACACGTGGCACGGTGGTTGGTCTTCAATTATTGTGACACGTGGCGGCTTCTGATTGGTCGCTGAGATTCTTTTCCGCCACGTGTCAGATAAGGATAGAATATCCAATAATTGATGCTGACGTGGCGGTGACGTGGCAGTGACGTGGCGATTTGACTTGTTGACTTGCTGACGTGGCTGATGACATGGAATGACACGTGGAACATGTGGATGCGATGACTGTCGGCACCGTAGGATGCTGACACATGGCACGGCGCATGTTAGCAGATCGGCTGTGATGGTGACACGTGGCACGGCGCATTTTAGCAAAGTCAACTTTTCTTCAGATTCGGATTTGTGGATCCGGCGCACATTAGCATTGTTTGGCGCATGTTAGACGTCGCGGCGCGGAAGGCTTGGCTGCGCGACGCGCTTAAGACCAAAATATCCCTGTTGACGCATTTTTTGTCCGTTTTTGCCCTAAATTGCCTCCAATGCTTTCCAAACTTTATCTATCTGCAAAATAACACCAAATACATCAAAACGTTCACAAAAATCGAGAAACTATACGAAATATTAGGTCAAATGAGTGGGAAATAGTGATATAAATTCCACTCATCAACAAGTATTAAATTTGCAAATTCGTTTAGTTACTTGCCAATACGCGCTCATTTCAAATTTTTCGTCGTTACATTAATTTATTAGTGGACTAATATTTAATCATTTTTTTAAATAAAACAGTTGGACTGTATTCAAACTACTATCAATTTATAGTTGATTATATAATTGGATTATAGTAATCAATATACATTTGAATTAAACAATTAAATTATAGTTGATTATATAGTTAGACTATAGTAATCATTATATTAAATAGTACACAAAATCGTTGATTGGATATTTGGACTATAACAATCAAGATAATTGAAAGATTAGCATTTAAAACATAATCCTGGGAGAAAATGTCTTTAAGTGGCTTTAATTTTCAAATTGGGAATAAAACCTCAGGATAGTCCTAGGAACTAAGAAGTTATTCTATTTGATAGAACAACCTCTTGGGTCTAAGCCCGGAGTTGAGCAGATAGTAGAACATGATCTTTGGAAGATTCATGTGATGATAACTTCAGTGCTCAATCCTATATGCTTACCACAATAACACTTTAATTCTGTCGTCAAAGTTAAAGATTAGATCATTGTACTATGATGATGAAATTAAAGATCTTCATAGATTTATTCTTAAATCTTAGAAGTACAAATTGCATAAGAAGCTCTTTAGCTCGTGTATGTCAGAGGGTACATCCATCGAGCACTAGGTGCCGCAGATGATTGCTGACATCGATCAGCTAGGTTAGCTGGGCATTACCTACATGGCCGAGACTACCAAAGATTTGATCTTATAGTCTCTACCCGAATGCTGGGGCAGGTTCATTATAAACCAAGAGTAACTCTTGGAGAGTTGATGGCTATGCTCAATGAAGCAAAGCCAGAGCTTCTAAAAGAGGGGCAAAGGAAAAATCATCACAAGTCTTCTAGGAAGACAAATGACATATCCCAAGATGTCTGCCTAAAATGTGGCAAACGGGGTCACTGAAGCGTGATTGCCGTATGGACAAGGCAGACATGAAGGAAGTGAAGACAGGCAAGGCTCCGACTTCAAATATGTTTGTCATAAACATGTTCGCTATTAGTTTCAAAATTAGATTTTGATACTAGTTGAGATTGAACTGTGAATCGGAAACGGGACGAGAGTCGCTGTTTTAACCGTAGAAACCTAAGTTTAGGAACTACCCTTCGGGTGTGTACTTAAATTAGGAAACTGTTACAATGTAACTAGTTTGACTAGAAACATTATCTCTATATCAGAGTATAATCCGTTGCGGATATACCTGTATATTCTAGAACACTAAAGTGTTTTATTACATAAAGATGATATTGAGATAAACACATTAGATGTGAATAACAATATTTATATTTTGAATATAATGAATCTCAAACGTATAACATGACAAACAAATAGCTCAAACTGAATTAATCAGATGAGACTTATTTGTGGCATTGTTGTCTAAGACACATTAAACAAGACTCGTATATCCACACTTTTGAAGAGTGGATACTAGGAAAATTTGATTCTATTCAAATAAAGTCTACGAATCTAGTTTATTAGGCAAAGTGCCTAAAAACATCTTTTACTTGGTAAAAGTGCAAGTGCCACCGATCTGTTAGCCCTCGTTCATAGTGACGTAAGTGGGCCCATATCCAGCTAGGCTAGAGGTGGATATGAACACTTCGTAACCTTTACGGATGTGGCATCGCGTTATGGTTATGTGTTTCTTTTGAAACAAGAATTGGAAACTTTTGATAGATTCAAAGTGTTTCGACACGAAGTAGAAAGCAGATCGGCTAAAGTATTAAACCGTCACAGTTAGACCATGGTGGAAATGCTTAAGCAATAAGTTTCTCAATTAATTGAAAGAGTATAGTATTCTTTCAATATGGACTCTTCACGGAGCACCTCAATTTAATGGTGTGTTCGAACTGAGAAACCGAACCTTGTTGGACATAGTAAGGTTAATCATGAGTCGCTCCGAGCTACCATTTTCCTTCTTGGGATACGTATTAAACAGTGCAAAACTTATTTTGAATAAGATTCCATGAAAATCTGTTTGACAGACTTCATATTAGATATGAACAGGAAAGAAACCGGGTTTTCTCATTCTTGGAGATTTGGGAATGCTGGGCATATGTTTGGATGATACCAAACTAGAACCCAAATCGGATAAGTGCCTATTTGTAGGTTATCCTAGGGAAACCAAAGTATAGTACTTATACAACTCACTATAGAACAATGTAATTGTTGCTCGCCATGCGCGATTTTCCTAAGAGGAATACCTATTTGCAGTGGTAAGTGAGAGGAAAGTAAAACTCGATGAAAATTGGAGTAATACTGTTCAAGGCACCAATTCCTTAATGGAACACAAACAGTTCATCAAGGATGAAACTGTACCACAATCTTCGAATACACATGAACCGCGTAAGTCGGAGAGAGTCAGAAAACAACCTGGGAGGTATGGGTTTCTGATCTCAACTCGTAAAGATGTCAATCTTATTGAGGAACACGAACTGACTACGTATGAGGAAGTGATACAAGGTATCGACTCCCTATTATGGCAAAGTGCCATGATGTCCAAAAAGGATTCCATGTATACCAACTAAGTTTGGACACTAGTTGTTGTACCGGAAGGCATTGTGCCTATTGGTACTATATGAGTCTTCAAGGAAGACATAAATGGATGGCAACATACCAACGTACTAAGCTAGGCTTGTAGCGAAAAGGTATCGTTATCAACATTGTGTCGATTACGACGAAACCTTTTACTCGTTGCTGATGAGTGGTAATTCTATCACTATTTCCCACTCATTTAACCTAATATTTTGTATAGTTTCTTGAGTTTTGTGAATATTTTGATGTGTTTTGTGTTATTTTGTAGATAAATAAAGTTTCAGGACATTCTGGAGGTGATTTGGGCCAAAATAGTGAAAATTGGACGAAAAGGGCATTTTTGTAAATTCCCGCGTCGCGACGCCAAGTCCTTCCACGTCGCGACGCCTAACGTGTGCCGAACAGTGCTAACGTGTGCCGGGTCCACAAATCAGAATCTGAGAAAAGTTTGACTTTGCTAAAATACATCGTGCCACATGTCAACATCACAGCCGATCTGCTAACATGCGCCGTACCACGTGTCAGCATCCTACGGTGCCGACAGTCATCATCGCCACGTGTGCCACGTGGAATCCTACGTGTCTCCATGTCCTCAGCCACGTCAGCAAGTCAACAAGTCAACATTGAAATGTGTCATGCCATATCATCATCATCCAATCAGGAAGTGCCACGTGTCGCAATCCTACGGTGCCGACAGTCTCTTTCCCACGTGTCGCCACGTCACCGCCACGTCAGCATCAATCATTGAGTATCTAATCCTTATCTGACATGTGGCGGATAAGAATCTCAGCGACCAATCAGAACCGCAACGTGTCACAATAATTGAAGCCCAACCACTCTGCCACGTGTCACCTTATCAGCTTATCCAGAATCTTCAAAAACCGGCGAAACAGGGCGTGCCACACGACAAAAGCTGGCGTAGCGCGACGCTGAAGGCCCCGGCATCGCGATGCTGGTGTTGGTTATTATCTAGGTCCCAAGATCAAACAAGACATGAAAAGAATGTGTGAACACACCAACGGAGATAGCGGAATACTCACATCACATCGATCGGTTGAGTCGATTTGAAGACGATTGAAGCCACAAAGCTCACTGTTTTGGTGGCGCCACTGCAGCAGTTCACTCACTTCACTGGTTGGACAGTTTCGGTCTCATTTCGAAGCTCCAAACTTCGTCGGATGAGTCCCGCCTCATGGGTGAACCTCCCTACCACCTTCGCAAGTCTCGTAAGTGTGCTAGCACTTGATTTTCACCATGAAAACCCACTCTTGGCTTTCCTTGTTCACGCCATTTCTGGTTCAAAACCAGTCCACTTATGCAGTTTGGCGTGAGCTATTGAAGGAAGATGTAGAGATGAAAGTGTGTAAAAAGTGTTTTGCATTTTCATTTTTAACATAAGTGTAACTTATACACTTCAGTGATTTCAAATGAATTTCACTTTAATTGCTTTTTAAAAAGTCAAACAATAAAAGCCATCAATCACAATCTTTGTCTATCACTATTCACATTAACACATCACTTTATAAAGTGACAACCTTTCAATATCACATCACTCAAAGTGAAAAGTGATTTGACGCTTGATGCGACTAATGATTTGACGCTTGATGCGACTTGCGTTGCCGCACTCGAATTCGAAATACGAATGCTCGCAATCACACTCGGGCTCGGTTCGTTAATTCCAAATAACGATTTTTCTGTCGCGTCGTAATTAAATGATTACGCCTAGCGAATTCACTATTCACGTCGCTAACGAATTAATTCTAAATTAATTCGTTCGCCCGAATTAAAATCTAATTTTAATTCCGCGTCGAAATCTAATTTCGTTTAATATATCGAATATATTAATTTAATCGATTAATTCCAAATTAATCATTATCTCTCTCTAGACGATATTTTATCCTAGATAAAATATCTCTATAATTAATCCTAGATTAATTTTCTCTTTCTTCTATATAATCCCAATTATTTAAGAGTGCGAGTTATGCGTCATCGGTGCATTATCGGGAAGCGACCCATGAGATCCCCGAATACGTTGGCAGTAAATACGGTCGTCGGAGTATCCAAATCACGTACGTACCAAGTACTACGTTCTACCGATTTACGAGACAAGGTCGACTCCTAGCAAAGCACCAAGTCTACCCAATTCTCCGGACATATCCATTTAAGAATATTAAGATCTATATCAAGCGTAGTATACAATTGTATTGTGCATATCGGCCCAGTATCGGATAGTCACGTGCTAGGGCTGGGGCTGGATAAGTGTCTGCCCCGTCCGAAACACATATCGGATGTCTGGTAACATAGTCTCTATAATCGGATATTCATGACCTGGTCACAATATCCGATTGGATGCGCATCACTCAAGAGCACTAGTACCGTATCCTGCGTGACATCATCTCCACTATGACTGAAGTGATACTTCCGTCTCGACATCACCCCAATACACTACGACTCTCTGATAAACCCAGAAGTGGTGTACACAGAACCGTTAAAGCCCTGTACCACCAAGACCAAAGTCTATCGATTATCGTAAGTATTAGCGATGTAAGTCTCAGGTTAAGACTATACACACCTACCTTGATTTCGGCCTCCCATAGACACATAGTCATAATACCAATGGGATTCCGAGGGGTCTATCCAGAGCGAAGCTGTTTCCCGTACCTATCGGTGAAACACGACCTCCTATCGCACTTGCATAAGTATCCGATACTTATATATATGAGAACTATGTCGTTGTGCCCTCACAACGCACACAAGTGCAATACTAGCCTATTCCGCATTATCGATGTCCAGTCTCGATAATACTCCGGCTAGGGATATTTAATGATTAATCCTTCGGGGACTGATACTGTCTCATATCATTCTCAATCCAGGAACTAATCATAGGGACCTCTCTTCATTTATATATCTATGGTGATCTAATCACAAATGATGAGAGTGCAATTTCCTTGTCACATAGTTAATTTGCTACAACAACACAATGATCTGTGCAAATAGTGACGCTATGGGTCATTTTGTCCAACAATCTCCCACTTGGCACATAGCCAGTCACTCAAGTGTCCCACACCCGAACTATGTACGGTTCGCTCAAATTGCTGAGGAAATGTTTTCGTCAGCGGATTTGTTTGATTATCGTTGACGCGATTTATACGATCATCACATCGCCACGATGTATGATCCGAACGAATCAGATGATATAGAAGTATATATCTGGATCGTCGATGAGACCTTTAATTCCTTAGCCTGTGCTGACGCCTAGCTCAGCTGCTAACAGAACTATATCTAATCTAATTAGATTTATTTCGATCCAAATGGCTTCTATTGCTGCCTCTGCTCAGCTGCAGCAATAATCCGCATTTGTTGTTTATTCGGCAACAGTTATCTTGCTCGGAATATTTCCAGCTCACTGTCCCGTTATTCAAACTTTATAGTACCGTAGTATTTATTGTTTGGAAACTTGCAGCAGTGATCCCAGTCACTTCAAGTTCTCCTTCTCCATAGTTTAAGATAGCATCTTTAGTTCTCTGAGATACTAACAGATGTTCTTAACTTCAATCCAGTGACTATCACTTGGATTGACCCGATTGTGACTCCATATGCTCGAAGCGTATGAGACACCAATCAAGTACATTTTAAATGTACAATTTCCCAGAGAGTGTTAACAACTCCAAATCTATCCCAGTAGATCTTTATTCCTTGAATAAAGGTTGTTACTCCCCAGAATTCTACGGAGAATTTCTATTGAAAGCCAAGCTTTCATCAATTGCTATATGGGAATTTAACTGTCAGTGCGCTCTCCCACTAACCTCCTTATATACACAAGAATTATTTCGTTTTGATCAAATCATAAACCATTATGATTATTTCAAAACGACAGTTCCAAGAACCTTATGCTTGCATTAATCCAACATGGATCGAATAACCCGCAAACCTTGTTTGTCGGTTATACAAAATCGTCAGAATGTTGTAAACATCTCCAAAAGGTTTCCTTTTCAGGAAAGCGATTTTGATCTATAACTGACACATTTCATAAATGAAATACGCAGTTATCAACAAGCATCTTCAAAATGGATTTACCATGGCAACAGGTAAAAGGTTGAACCGTTATTAACACAATGTTGATAACGATACCTTTCCGTCAAAAGCCCAGCTTTGTACGTTGGTATGTTGCCTTCCATGTATGTCTCCTTGAAGACGTTAATGTACCAATAGGCACAATGCCTTGTGGTACAACAACTAGTATCCAAAATAGTTGTTATACATGGAATCCATTTCGGACTCATGGCACTTTGCCATAATAGGAGTCGATACCTCGTATCACTTCCTCAAAACGTAGTCGGTGGTATACCTTCATAAGATTGACATCTTTATGAGGTTAGATCAGAAACCCATACCCTAGGTTGTTTTCTGACTCTATCCGATCTACTAGTTTCTTGTGTATTTGAAGATTAATGGTATAGATTCATCATAGATGAACTATTTGTGTTCCATTAAGGACTTCGTGCCTTGAACAGTATTACTCCGATTTTCATCGAGTATCACTATCCTCCCACTGACCACTGCATATCGGTATTCCTCTCAGGAAAACCGCATGGTGAGCAACAATCACATTGTTCTCATGTGAGATTTATAAGTACTATACTTAGGTTTCCCTTAGGATAACCTATATTGGCACTTATCCAATTTGGGTCTTTTAGTTTGGTATCATCCAAACGTTATGCCTGGCATACCCAAATTATCAGGAATGAGAAACCTCGTTTCTTCCCTGTTCATATCCTATATGACATCTGTCAAACAGATTTATATGGAACCTTATTCTAAATAAGTTTTGCACTGTTAATACATATCCTATTGAAGGAAATGATAGCTCAGAGCGACTCGTGATAAACCTTATCATGTCCAACAAAATTCGGTTTTAGTCGGACACACCGTCTAACTGACGTGTCTCGGGAGGAGTCCTCATTTGAAAGAATACCGTACTCTTTCATGTACGTATGAAACTTACTGCTTAAGTATTTTCCATTACGGTCTTACCGTGGCGGAATAATACTATAGCCGATCTGTTTATTTACTTCGTGTCGAAACTTTAAAGTTTCTGATTTGTGTTCTTCAAAAGAAACACATAACCATAACGTGATGCCACATCCGTTAAGGTCACGAAATATTCATGTTCACATCTAGCCTAGCTAGATATGGGCCCACTTACTTCACCATGAATAGGGCTAACAGATCGGTGGCCCTTTTACTATTACCAAGTAAATAGTATTTTAGGTACTTTACCTAATAAACTAGATTCGCAGACCTTATTTGAATAGTCAAATCAGTCCTAGTACCCACTCTTCAAAAGTGTGGATATACGAGTCTCGTTTAATTGTGTCCTAGACAACAATGCCACAAATAAGTCTCTATTGATCAAATCAATTTGAGCTATTTATTTGTCATTTTATATGTTTGAGATTTTATTATATTCAAAATATAAATTCTGTTATTCACATCTAATGTGTTTATCTCAGTATCATCTTTATATAATAAAACACTTAGTGTTCTAGAATATAAAGGTTTATCCGCAATGGATTAAACACTGATATAGAGATAATGTCTCTAGTCAAACTAGTTACATTATAACAGTTCCTAATTTAAGTACATACCCAAAGGGTAGTTCCTAAACTTAGGTATCTACGGTCGAAACAGCGACTTTCGTCCCGTTTCCGATTCGCAGAGAATCTCGGCTTGAAGTCAGTATCCAGCTCATAGCGGATTCTGAACATCAATATATATTTTATGTACCACACTAAGTATTTAAAATCCAATTTCAATACTAGTAGTGAACATAACTTTGACAAATATTTTAAAGTCAGAGCCTCGCCCTTTCTTTAATTCCTTCATGTCTTCCATATCCAAATGGTAGTCACTTTGGGATATGTCAATTATCTTTTCAATATTTCACAAACCTTTGGCCAAGCCTTGGGTTTTAGAATATCGAAATGATGTGCACCTTGTGCAACTTGCCCAATTGCAAACTTTGACTTTTCTCCACTAGAATAGTCAATTAATTCTCCAGGAATTATTAATTGCAACTTAATACTTTAATAACTTATTAATAAAGATAAGTATATTAAATTAAGCACTAAAGTCATCATCACATAAATCTTCCAAAGATTTATGCTCTACTATTTGCTTATTTTGGGCTTAGATATAATAAGTTATTTTATCAAAAAAAGTACCTATTATTTATTCCCATATGAAATTTAAATCATTTAAAACATTTAATCCAATTATAATATTTTAAATATTCAACTTTTCAATTCTTTCTTGATTTCAATAGTCCAACTATTTAATCAATTTAATAAGGTACTATTCATTATAATGATTACAATAATCCAATTATTTAATCAACTAATTAAAATTTTATTCAATTATATTGATTACTATAATCCAATTATAAAATCAACTATATATGAAAGTTTGTATATAGTCCAACTATATATATTTAAAAACAACATAAATATTAGTCCAACTAATACTTTTGATTAATATGACGAGTAAAATATAGATGAGCGCGTTTAGCGAGTATTCGAACGAATGTTGCAAATTCAATACTTGCCTCCCACTTTTTTTCGTCGAGCCTCTAACCCTCTGTCGAGTACTCGGGAAACCGTGTTTCCTAGTGGGCTAGGATCCCGTTAAATATCACACAATCTTGACTTTGGCCAACAAATTGTATGATAATTAACTAGGTAGATCTCGAAGATCAATTGGATCCATCCAACTCCTAGATCCAGTAGGTGGACATCCAAGTCCCAAACATATATCTATATATGCTATATATCGAATATATACCCTAACCTTTTTCCTCTGAATCAACTAGGCCTTGGCTTTGGCACAACAAACCTAGTGATCCCAGTCAAGCGCGGACCCATTGACATGGAAGCTTCGTAATCAATGTCAATGGACAAGAAGTGGTCTTGACTTTGGCCAACAAACCACAACTTGGACACGACACCGATATGGAACAAAGCCTCGTGATTAAAACACATCTTCGACGGACAAGGGCTTGACTTTGGCCAACAACCCCTGCCAATCTCGGATCTTGAGCAAGAATCACTCAATGGAAGGAAAATAAACGCTTGATATTTAACGAGGGTTTTTCGCGTGCAAATTGGCTACCAATTTAATTATCTTTGTTAAGGTCTCATCATCATACACCCTTAAACATGCATTCTAAATACATAATAAAGCGAGTATGAAAATAATAATAATGATATGCGGATGGATACTTAACACATTGATCCTAGATCAAATCTCTCCCTTTCTCACTCAAGCTAGCACTTGTATTACTTCTACTTCTACCCGTTACACTACACTTCTAAAGAACCTCATTTACATGGAGGGGAATAGGTGAGAAGAGAATACAAAGAGAATGAAGGTGATAAGGCTGGACACGCAGGTCCAATTTAATAAATCGAATTTATTACAACAATTTCTAAAATTGCCCCACCCGACTAATATCCATCCGATATACATTATTCATACAACACAACCACGTATTCACACACATAAGCATGCTATCAATCAATCTAATCAAATTAATTAATCTGATAATTAAGTGATCATCCAATGTTCAAACAACGATTTGATTTTGTTCGAGTCAAACTCGTTTTTGCGAATAAGTACTTAAAGTACGAATTCATGAATTAAATTAAACTACATCATTAAATCTAATTTAACATGTATTTAATACTAATTCACTATTCAATTCCAAATTAAACATTACACTTTATTAATAAACCTTTTACGATTTAAATTCCAAATTTAATCGTAACGCGTCTCAAAGACCGATTAACGTCCAACGTCAATTCAATTAAAGTCCAATGGGCTTTTAATTGATTTCTTAAGGCGTGGACTTTTGGTCAACTCGGGTCAAACCGATAACCAAAGTCCAATCCGGGATTTACCCCATAAGCCCATAAATCAATCTTGGCCCATTAGGCCCAATTGAACTTTAAAGGTTCATTAAGTCGCATTTGGGCTTTATGGTTGTGGTTTTGGCCCAATTGGATCCAATCCATTTGGCCTAAACCCAACTTGATAAAATCAAGCCCAATAAGCCCAATTACAACATTAAAGTCCAATTTCAAAATTAGGCCCAATAATTAAATATACAAAATCCAATTTCCATATTCAATTAAACAAAGTGTATTACATGATTAATCAACTAAATCAATATTTCTAAAACACCATATAGTCCAATTAATCATGCTCATTATCATTATCATATGTCCAACACATAAATGAAAAAATCAAACCCATTACATGCTTTAATGCTCTCGGCCAAAGGATGGATTTGTGTCCGATTTGTTTCAATCCAATCGAACCCACAATCGACATTAAATCAACATCCTAAATGATTTCATACACATCCAATGTCATAAATCAAAAAACCAAGACATTAGGGCATAGTTACATTCGGCCAACATAAGATTTTGGGGTTTTTTATGTTCAATTCAAAATCCAATCCAATTATTTCCAATTAACATTATCCTTAATGATTCCAACTCATCAATGAATCAAAACAAAAAAAAATTCCAAGAATCCAAAATCATCCACACATTCGGCCAAGATAACACATTTGGGGAAAATTGTTCTAAACATTTTTCTTGAAATTGATCCAATCAATCTTCAATATTACATATACTAAGCATGCTCAATCATCCATTTTATTAAATCATGCTCAAATACAAATACCCAATTTTAAGCCCTACAATTTCATGCTTGAACCTATAGTTCTTGATGCCATTGTTGGTTATTATCTAGGTCCCAAGATCAAACAAGACATGAAAAGAATGTGTGAACACACCAACGGAATAGTGGAATACTCACATCGATCGGTTGAGTCGATTTGAAGACGATTGAAGCCACAAAGCTCACTGTTTTGGTGGCGCCACTGCAGCAGTCACTTCACTGGTTTGGGCAGTTTCGGGTCTCATTTCGATGCTCCAAACTTCATCGGATGAGTCCCGCCTCATGGGTGAACCTCCCTACCACCTTCGCAAGTCTCGTAGTGTGCTAGCACTTGGATTTTCACCATGAAAACCCAACTCTTGGCTTCCCTTTTCATGCCATTTTCTGGTTCAAAACCAGTCCACTTATGCAGTTTTGGCGTGAGCTATTGAGAGAGAAATGGAGAGATGAATGTAAAAAGTGTTTTGCATTTGCATTTTAAGTGTAACTTATACACTTTAGTGAATTTCAAATGAATTTCACTGAATTTGCTTTTAAAAAGTCCAACAATAAAAGCCATCATTCACACATCTTGTCTATCACTATTCACATCAACATCACTTTATTAAAGTGACAACTTGTCATATCACATCACTCAAAGTGACAAGTGATTTGACGCTTGATGCGACTAATGATTTGACGCTTGATGCGACTTGCGTTGCCGCACTCGAATTCGAAATACGAATGCGCTCGCAATCACATTCGGGCTCGGGTTCGTTAATTCCAAATTAACGATTTTTCTGTCGCGTCGTAATTAAATGATTACACCTAGCGAATTCACTATTTACGTCGCTAACGAATTAATTCTAAATTAATTCGTTCGCCCGAATTAAAATCTAATTTTAATTCCGCGTCGAAATCTAATTTCGTTTAATATATCGAATATATTAATTTAATCGATTAATTCCAAATTAATCGTTATCTCTCTCTAGACGATATTTTATCCTAGATAAAATATCTCTATAATTAATCCTAGATTAATTTTCTCTTTCTTCTATATAATCCCAGATTATTTAAGAGTGCGAGTTATGCGTCATCGGTGGATTATCGGGAAGCGACCCATGAGATCCCCGGATAAGTTGGCAGTAAATGCGGTCGTCGGAGTATCCGAATCACGTACGTACCATGCACTACGTTCTACCGATTTACGAGTCAAGGTCGACTCCTAGCAAAGCACCAAGTCTACCCAATTCTCCAGACATATCCATTGAAGAATATTAAGATCTGTATCAAGCGTATTATATAATTGTATTGTGCATATCGGCCCAGTATGGGATAGTCACGTGCTAGGGCTGGGGCTGGATAAGTGTCTGCCCCGTCCGAAACACATATCGGATGTCTGGTAACATAGTCTCTATAATCGGATATTCATGACCTGGTCACAATATCCCGATTGGATGCGCATCACTCAAGAGCACTAGTACCGTATCCTGCGTGACATCATCTCCACTATGACTGAAGTGATACTTCCGTCTCGACATCACACCCAATACACTACGACTCTCTGATAAACCCAGAAGTGGTGTACGCAAAACCGGTTAAAGCCCTGTACCACCAAGACAAAAGTCTATCGATTATCGTAAGTATTAGCGATGTAAGTCTCAGGTTAAGACTATACACACCTACCTTGATTTCGGCCTCCCATAGACACATAGTCATAATACCAATGGGATTCCGAGGGGTCTATCCAGAGCGAAGCTGTTTCCCGTACTATCGGTGAAACACGACCTCCTATCGCACTTGCATAAGTATTCGATACTTATATATATGAGAACTATGTCGTTGTGCCCTCACAACGCACACAAGTGCAATACTAGCCTATTCTGCATTATCGATGTCCAGTCTCGATAATACTCCGGCTAGGGATATTTAATGATTAATCCTTCGGGGACTGATAATGTCTCATATCATTCTCAATCTAGGAACTAACCATAGAGACCTCTCTTCATTTATATATCTATGGTGATCTAATCAAAAATGATGAGAGTGCAATTTCCTTGTCACATAGTTAATTTGCTACAACAACACAATGATTTGTGCAAATAGTGACGCTATGGGTCATTTTGTCCAACAGCTGGAAGCCTACCGAGGCCTATAAATTGGGCTCGAGATTTCAGAATTTAAAGAGAGAGTTTCTCTCTCTACTTTCTTTTAATTTTTTGTTTTTATTTTTTTTAGTTTTGTAATTAATTTTAATTACGTTTTGTAATAATAGTAATTTAATTTTTTCTTTTTACTTTTTATAGTTTTTACTATTTACCATGAGGAGGTAACTTCCCCAGCTAGGGTGAAAGGTAATTCTTTTACTATTGCTATTTAGATTAATCTCCCTTAAAAATAATATATTCACTATTTAAACCTGACTAATAAAGGATACCGCCAGATTGGTCGGTTGGTAATTAAAACTTTCTTACCGCCTATATGGCAGGTTCATGGACAAATCTTTTTACCGCCTTAATTGCTGGTTGGACTTAATTTGACTTAATCAGGATACCGCATATATGGTATGTTGGTAATATTATCACAAGTTTATATATTATTTTATGGGAGATATCTAAATTAATAGTAGTAAAAGTAATTCCTTTTACCTTAGCATTTTATTTTATTGTAATTTACTTTTCAGTATTTACTTTACCGCATTTTTACTTTATGTCTTTTATTTTCAAGTTCTTACTAGCCCTAGTTATGTGTTGTAACTAAATTAGTTATCTGGGGTTGTGATGACTTTTAATATCACCGTTTTATAAGGGGTTAGATTATAGCTTGGGTAATATAAAGATTTATTTATTGAGTCTTAATCTTAATGCTTTTTCATTAACTGGCCATTAATAAAATTGATCTGGTAAATCTAAAATGAACTAGACATAGGGATTTTAGGTTTCAGCCTTAGACTCAATAGCCCACGATCTTCCTTGAGGATAGATAACCCTTTAATAGATTTCCTTACAGGATAGGAATATACCTGTCGGGCGGGGTAGCCATAATTGGAACTTAAACTTAATGAATCCAGATAATTTGGTTGACATAGACATATGGTTAAATTGGGTTAAACTGGGTATTTGTGTCTGACCATCGACAGAGGCTTACACATAATTTAGTGTTCCAGGTTAATAAATCAATATATTACCCAACTTTAAGATAACCACTTCATCTTTAAAATGATATTGGAAGAAATCACAACCCTAGATAGTTTTTTAATATTGAATTTTCTTAAAACCTATTTTCGACAATTTTATTTACTTGCTTTTAAATTTAGAATCGTCACCATTTCAAATCAATCAATCAACCTGTTAGATACTAGTAATCATTTGACCTCATAAAATTAATAGATTAGATATTAAGTCCTCGTGGGATCAATATTTTTATACTACTTGAAAGATACGTGCGCTTGCGTTAGACGTGTGTGTTTACGCCGGTCAGTTGCCATGGTTAAATCCATTTGGATAATGCTTGCTAAAGCTGCATGTTTCATTCATGAAACATGGCAGCTGAACGTCAAAATTGTTTTCCTTAAACAGAAACCTTTTGGAGGATGTTCACAACATCCTGACGATTTTTTCGTACCAAAACGAGCAAACAAGGTTTGCAAGTTAATTCGATCCATTTATGGATTGAAGCAAGCATTGCGTTCTTGGAACTATCGTGTTGATGTAATCATAATGGTGTATGATTTAATTCAAAACGAATATGATTCTTGTGTATATAAAGAGGTTAGTGGGAGCGCACTGACAATGATTGTCCTAAATAATGATAACATGTAATTTCTTGGAAATGACATTCCCATAATACAATCGGTGAAAGCTTGGCTTTCATGAAAATTCTCCATAGAATTCTTGGGAGAGACAACCTTTATTATAGGAATAAGGATCTACTGGGATAGATCTAAAGGTTATTGGCACTCTTTGAGAAATCATACATTGGAAGATGTACGCGACCTGGTGTCTCATATGCTTTGAGCATATGGAGTCACAATCAGGCCAATCCAAGTGATAGTCACTGGATTGATGTTAAGAACATCCTTAAGTATCTTAGATGAACTAAGGATGCTTTCTTAAGTTATGGAGAATGAGAACTTGAAGTGACTGGGTTCACTGCTGCAAGTTTCCTAACCGATAAAAATGACTATAAGTCATAATAAAGGTATTATATAGTTTGAATACCGGAACAGTAAGCTGGAAATCTTCCAAGCAAGATACTGTTGCCGAATAAACAACAAAAGTAGAATATTGTTGCAGCTGAGGCAGCAATAGAAGCCATTTGGATCTTAATAATCCTAATAAGATTAGGTGTAGTTCTGTTAGCAGCTGAGCTAGGCTATAGCATAGGCTAAAGAATTAATGGTCTCATCAACGATCCGAGTATATACTTCAACTATTCATATAATTCGTTCGGATCATACATCGTGGCGATGTGATGATCGAATAAATCGCATCAGATGATAACTTTGCAAATCCGCTGATGAAAGTATTTTCTCAGCATAAGTTTGAGCGAACCGTACATAGTTCAAGTGTAAGACACTTGAGTGATTGGCTATAGGCCAAGTGGGAGATTGTTGGACAATTATGACCCATAGCATCACTATTTGTACAGAACATGTTGTTTTTGTACAAATTAACTATGTGACAAAGGAAATTGATCTTTTCTCATTTGTAATTAGATTACCGGGATATATAAATGATAAAAGGTCCTTATGATTAGTTCCGGATTGAGATGATATGAGACAGTATCAATCCACGAAGGTTTAATCATTAAATAATCCCTAGTCGTAGTAGCAGAATAGACTAGTATTACACTTGTGCGCGATGTGGGAGAATAACGGCATAGTTCTCATATATTTAAGTATTGGATACTTATACAAGTGTGATAGGAGGTTGTGTTTACCTATGGTACGAAAATGGCTTCGCTCTGGATAGACCCCTCGGAATCCCATTGGTAGTATGACTGTGTGTCAATAGGAGTCTGAATCAGGGTAGGTGTATTTGGTCTTAACCTAAGACTTGAACCGCTAATACTTGCGACAATCAATATACTTTGGTTTTGGTCGTCCAGGGCTTTAACGGTTCTGTGTACCCCTCTTCTGGGTATATTGAGAATCGTAGTGTATTGGGTGTGATGTCGAGATGGAAGTATCACTCCAGTCAAATTGGAGATGATGATCACGTAGGATACGAAACTGGTACTCTTATATGCTGCAGTTATCGAGATATTATGACTAGGTCATGTTTATCCGATCATAGAGACTAGTTACCAGAGATCCGACATGTGCTTCGTACGGGGCAGACACAATTCCAGCCTCAGGCCTAGCACGTGACATCCGATACTGTATCGTAATACGCAATACTTCATATACTACGCCTGATATAGATCACATATTCCTTTAAGAATATTCTGGAGAATTGGGTAGGCACGGTGCTTTACTAGAAGCCAACCATGTCTTGTAAATCGGTAAAAATGTATTACTATGTACGTACGTGTTCGGATAGTTCGACGACCGGATTTACTGCCAACATATCCGGGGATCTCATGGGTCGCTTCCCGAAGATTCATCGATGACGTATGACTCGCACTAAATTAATCTAGGATTAATTACAGAGATATTTTATCTGGGATAAAATATTATTTAAAGAGAGAGAACGATTAATTTGGAATTAATCGATAAAATAATATATTCGATATATTATACGAAATTAGAGTTCGACGCGGAATTAAAATTAGATTTTAATTCGGGCGAACGAGTTAATTTGGAATTAATTCGCTAGTGACGTGAATAGTAATTTTGCTAGGCATAATTATTTAATTAAATTTGATTTAATTACGTCGCAATGGAAAATTCGTTAATTCGGAATTAGAGAACCTGAGCCCGGGAGTGTTTGCGGGCCCAGTCGCATTTCAAATCAAGTGGGGCCCATATGTCACATCAAGCGTCAAATCACTAGTCAACTTTATCACTTTATTGTGATGGAAGTTGTTGGTGGATGCTTGAGTGTGAAACACTCAATTGTGATGGCTTGAATGACTAATACCATTATATTTATTTTTGGTATATCATTTAATTGATTTTTGATATCAAACCAACCAACACAACTTCTCTTCCTCTCTCTCCCTCTCACGGCATAGGGTAAAAATTCTCTATTTGCTTCCTTCCAAAACCGAGAGCAACAAGAAGAGTAATGGAAATTTTGTGGCAAAATTTCCAAGGTGCTAGCACACATTAGGAGTCTTACAAAGGTGATAGGGAAACCCATTCATGAGCATGGAATCCACACACAAAGCTTGGAGCTTGGAGATTCAACAAGGAGGATAAAACTTGGCCAAAGCCGTGAGCTTCAAGGATGGAGCAAGGAAAATTTTTGTTATTCCTCGCATCGCAAAAGCCGATCAAAGTGAGTATTCCGCAACTTAACTTTGATGTATTCATACTTTTCATTGCTTAAATTTCTCTTGGGACTATAGTAGAAACCCAACAGATCATACCTCCGCCTATTCGTTGGGTGTGGACTGATGCTCAGGATATCATGTGTGTATCAAGATAGGATCTGTCAGCTCTGTGTATAGAGCATAGGTATTCAATATGGAATTAGCAATCTGTTAAATCCATGGGCCGTGGTACACTGTAGAAATTAGTTCTAAGTGTTATTGAGGGATTGCTAATAGAAACGTCGACGTGATTACATCTATAGAGATTTGACGTTTTATCTATATCTCTGGATTAATCCGGATACCTGTGATGGAGGGATTATATGTATGCAGTGACCTCGACCTGTATGATTCAGTGAGTTTATCTGTGTTCGTCATAATTTACGGGTGGGTGAATTATGGACATGAAATTTGATTTTGTGACGGATATGCCTGAATCTAGAGAGTATCACTAATGAAATATACTCGTAGAGCACTAGGGCAACTGTTATAAATAATACTGATTATTTATAACTCGTTTAATGGTTAAAACGAAAATACATGCAATCGGGACCTAACGGTCATTTCCGAATTAATGTGTATTTGTATTTAATATTTGATATTATTAAATACACATTAATTAAATTTCAATTTGTGATATTTACATATATCATCATTATATGTATTTGAGATATTTAATGTAAACATAATACATATATTTAAGATATTTATATTTATTAATTAATTATTTAACTGTTAAATAATTAAATTAATTAATAAAATAAATATCTTTATATAATGATTAAGTTGGAAATGGCATGTTAAAATTGGAACACATTTTTGATAACTTTATTAAAGTTTAAGTGTTACTTTAATTTAGCTAAATGTGGACCAATTAAAATCAAACAAATTTTAAGTATTAGATATTTTATTTTTGTTTGAAATTTTCGGCAATGTTGTAATTGATATATCAAAATTATTTTGATTCATTTTTACACTTAGACAACATCAACAAAAATAAAAAAAATGAGTTGAGAGCATTTGATCAAAAGGAAAAGGAAAAATCAAAGCAAAAATTGGTTTTGTAAGTTATTTTCTTTCTTCTTCTTCATGAAAAATATTTCATAATTCTTAGCTTCAATGTGTGTTAAGATCATGCCTCTACTCTTTTAGTTTGTAATTAAATTTGTTAGATGGTTGTTGGATGTGTTTATGCATGTAGAATTAATTATTAGCTTATTAATGTAATTAAGCTTAATAAATTAATTAGAAAATTAAAGTTGTCATTTTAGAGTTAATTAATCATTCATAATTAGCCTAGAATTGTTTCTTGATTAATTTCATGATGGTGAGAATTAATTGGTGTGGTAATTTGAAGATTAAAGTATTGAATTTTGTAATTTAGTGTAAATTGCCTAATTTGAGTGATTTGTGAAATTAGGGTTCTTAACCCACAAATTTTGGGGATTTCATATATATGCTTTAATTTGATGTTATTTGATGCATGTAAAATTTGGGATTAATTGGATTTGATCTTGATGTGTTTTGAACAAATAGGGCCAAATTTAATTAACTAAGTTTTGGGCAGTTCGGTAATTACAGAAAAATCTGGGCTTTTGGCGCAAATCTGAAAAGTTTTCTGGTTTTGTAGCAAACTTGTAAAAATTATTTTGTGATTAATTTGGAATTAATTAAATATGTAATTGACATATTTAAAACTAAAATAATTAATTTGTAAAAGTTTGGGGTAATTTTATAATTAAAAGAAATATGATTTCTTGGTTATAATTTCATAATTAAAGTATTGGTTAATTAAAGAAATAAGTTTATTTAATTGTTCCAAGAAAAAATTTTGAAATCGGAGAAATCGTTTTTCCGCGTTCCGCTGCGCTAACCTTGTAATTCCTAATAAAACCCCATCAAAATGGTATCAGAGCGAGTCTGATTCTGGAACCCCGATGTGTGATTATGCCTTGAAAAACCAATATTGACTTTAATCTTGAATTTAATGCATGTTTGTATTTATTTAATTTGATTAAATAAATCAAAACATCTTTAGCGGAAAATCCCTATTTAAAATAAGGTTTATAATTTAATATGTACTTGATGCATATTAATCGGTGTGTCTTGTCAATACCGCTTATCGGTAAGTTTTCTACGACTATATCCAAGAACATGCCAAAGCTATGAGGATATGGCCGGTAGAAATTTATTTGTCCTGGATATATTTGATATTAGGTGAATTCAAGCGAAAGCGCAATCCTAAACGTGCCAAAGCTGTCAAGGTTACGTAAGTATCTTGAATTTATCATTGACAAGTTTGACCTTGGTACACCTCCTTGTGAACGTGCCAAAGCTGTCACAACGAGAAACGACCGGGACCGAAAACCCATGAGTCACTATTGAGTGATCGACAATGTGTTGTCTACCTAATGAATATACGTAGGCGAGAACGTGCCAAAGCTGTGAGTTGAAATATATTCATGGGGTCCACCTTTCACTATTATGTTAAGATTTGATTATCGTATGTTTTGTATTATGTTTGGGATTACAGTATTGCATGAAATAGTGGGAGGGGTATTTTTAGATTAAAAATCCATGATCTAGTTAATGCTTTATGATATATTATGAAACTGTTATAATATTTTATCTTCTTATATGCTTAACGTTGTTTCGCTGTCTATTTGATAAATTTGCGATGGCAGCACCTCCACCCAATCCTTTTGCACGTATGCTTGATACGAACAAACTAAAAGGCGCAGAAAACTTTGCGGATTGGGATATGGACTTGAGGATTGTACTCAATTCCGAGAAACTGGGGTATATTTTGGAAGGTCCATTATTGGTTGCTATATCACCCGATGCATTACCTGAAGAACGTGAGACTTTCCAGCGATGGAAGGATATGATTTAAGGGTTAAATCATTCATCTTGAGTTCTCTTTCTTCTGAGCTTAAGAAGCCTTATTATGATATGCACGATGCATATATCATGATGACACTACTTCGTGAATCGTTCATGAACCATGAACAGGTCATTGTTCATAAAGTTTCGATGGAATTGTTCCATTCTAAACTTGATGAGGGGCAGGCTGTGAGCCCGCATGTGCTTCACTTGATCTATTTGATCGAGCAGTTAAGGTGACAAGATTTCCCTCTCAATGAGACTCTTGGTCGTAGTGTCATTCGTGGTTCACTCCGGCTTCGTATCGCCAGTTCGTCATGTACTTCAATATGAATGGGATTCACTGTTCTTACCGTGAGTTGCATATGATGCTTCTCACAGCAGAGGAAGATTTAAGGAAGGGAGTTCCGACTCACCGTCCGAAACCCACTTCACTTCCGCTTCTTCCCAATCCAAGTCGAAAGGAAGAAGTCTAAAGGAAATAAGAAGAACGGTTTCAATATTCCTCCGCAGGTAAGACGGCGAAGCCCAAGAGAGCTTCTGAAGACAAGTGCCACCACTGCCAGAAAGTCGGGCACTGGAAACGCAACTGCCCGGACTATCTTGCGCAACTCAGGAAGGAAAAAGCATCAACATCAGGTACTTTTATTTTTCCTACTATTGATATCTCTTTGGCTTGTGAAGCTATGAGATCTAGTTAGATTTTGGATTCTGCATGTCCTATTCACATTTGCAATACGTTGCAGGTGCTGACGGGAAGTAGACTGCTGAAATCTGGGGAGATGCAGTTACGATTCAAGAGTGACGATTCTCTGGATTCAGTTGCAGTGGGCGTATGTGAGATTCCCTTACCTAGTAGAGACTTTTGTTACATGACTGCTATTTTGTGTCAGGATGTGTGACGAATATTATGTCCCTTTTGTATTAGATACTGAAGGTTATAATGTAAATATTAAGAATGTTCTTTTTTTTATATGATAGTATTAATATTCAGATCTTATGTTGTCCAAACGAGCATGGTCATTACATATTGCGCACCTCACAATATAACTTTAATACTGGAATAAATAAACGTAAACAATCTGATATAAATGATACTGAACTCTGGCACATGAGGTTAGGTCATATAGGCGTGAAACGCTTAACCAATTGGTTAAGAATGGTTTGATACATGATCTCACCATTGAACCTTATCCAACTTGCGAATCTTGTATTGAGGTAAAATAACCAAAGCCCAATTTTCAGGTGTTGGACACCGAGCCTCTGACTTGTTGGAACTCATACATTCTGATGTATATGGTCCCTTAAGTCAAACTACTTACAGTGGTTTTTCTTACTTCGTCACATTTACCGATGATCTATCACGGTACGGTTATGTCTATTTGATGAGACATAAATCGGAAACCTTTGAAAAGTTCAAAGAATTCTGAAATGAAGTTGAGAAACAAACTGGTCAATATATTAAATGACTTTGATCTGATCGAGGTGGTGAATATATGAGTGGAGAGTTCACTGATTATTTAAAGGAGAATGGGATTCTCGCTCAATATACTCCTCCCGGTACTCCGCAACATAATGGAGTGTCGGAGAGGAGAAATCAGACTTTATTAGATATGGTCCGATCGATGTTGAGTTATACAGATTTACCCTATTACTTATGGGGTTATGCTCTTTTAACTGCCGCACATCTTTTGAACAAGATTCCTTCCAAGGTTGTTCCTACGACTCTATATGAGATATGGACCAGTAGAAAACCAAATCTTAGTTATATTAAGATTTGGGAGTGTCATGCTTATGTCAGGATGGCTCAGTAAGATAAGTTTTTACCTCGAGGGCATAAGTTTAGGTTTGTTGGATATCCTTCAAATACGAAAGGATATTTATTCTATGATACCGAGCATCGAAATGTGTTCGTAGCTCGCTTCGCAAAATTTCTAGAAATAGAATTTTTGGCTGAAGGTGGTGATCATAGACAAGTTGAACTTGATGAAGTACAACCTAGAACCAACGAACTAATGGAGTAACTTGTAGTTCATGAAGATGGAGAACCTTCAACACACACACTCCGTAGGTCACAAAGGGTATCTAGACCGCCTGAACGCTTGTATTTGATACAAGAAAATAGTCTCGATGTTCTCTTAGTTGAAGAGACTGACCATTTTACCTATAGAGAATCGATGTTGGACATCGACTCCGTGAAGTGGCAAGACGCCATGAAATCCGAGATGGACTCTATCTATGAGAATCAAGTTTGAAACTTGGTTCCGCTTCCCGAAGGAATTGTTCCTATCGGTTGTAAATGGATTTACAATAGGAAACGAGGGCCCGATGGAAAGGTTGAAACCTTTAAGGCACGACTGGTAGCTAAAGGTTACTCGCAGCGACCTGGTGTCGACTACGATGAAACTTTTTCTCCAATTGCTATGCTAAAGTCCATCAGGATTTTATTGTCAATTGCCGCATATCATGATTACGAGATTTGGCAAATGGATGTCAAAACGGCTTTTCCAAATGAATTTCTTGATGAATAAATCTATATGGAACAGCCGGAGGGTTTTGCATCCAGCGAGAACTCGGGCATGGTATGTAAGCTGAAGAACTCCATTTATGGACTTAAACAGGCTTCACGAAGTTGGAATATTCGATTCGACGAGATAATCAAATTGTCTGGTTTTCTCAAGAATCCGGAAGAATCCTGTGTGTATCAGAAGGCCAGTGGGAGTATGGTGGTATTTTTAATTCTCTATATTGACGACATCCTTATCATTGGGAATGATATTGGGATGATGCAAGGCTTCAAAGCATACCTCTGTCGTAATTTCTCCATGAAGGACCTATGTGAAGCTTCTTATGTCTTAGGCATAAAACTCTATAGAGATAGAGAAATGAAGCTTAATGGGTTATCCCAATCTACGTACATAGATAAGATCTTATAACGGTATAATTTTGGTAACTGTAAGACAACAAACATACCGCTCAGACATGGCTTACATCTTTCAAAGAATATGTGTCTGCAAGTAGAAGATGAGAAGATTAGAATGTCTAATCAACCTTATGTTTCGTGTTTGGGCAGCATCATGTATGCCATGTTATGTACAAGGCCTGATATCAGCTTCTCAGTTAGTGCGATGAGCAGATATCAGCCCAATCCAGCAATAACCATTGGATGGCCATTAAACATATCCTCAAATATCTTAAAGGTACTAAGGATAAGTTAACTATTTATGGAGGAAACAAACTGCAAGTTAATGGGTATACGGATTCCGATTTCCAATCGGATCCTAATGATAGAAAGTCTACATCAGAATTCGTGTTTAACCTTTAACGGTGGTGCAGTTTTTTGGAAGAGTTCCAAACAGGGGTCGACAGCTGATTCCACCACTGAGGTAGAATATATTGCAGCTTCTGAAGCTGCAAAGGAAGCTGTTTGGGTTAGGAAATTTATCACAGAATTGGGAGTTGTCCCAAGTATCGAGAATCTGATTCCGTTATACTGTGATAATACTGGAGCCATTGCGTAAGCAAAAGAACCAAGGGCGCATCAGAAGTCGAAGCATCTGGAATGAAAGTACCACATCATTCGAGAGATTGTGTCACGAGGGGATATTATCGTGTGCAAGGTATCGAATGAAGATAATGTAGCAGACCCGCTTACGAAGGTCATACCTCCGAAGTTATTTGATAAACATGTGGAGTCAACATGTATTAGATACAATCGATATTGGCACTAGAGCAAGTGGGAGATTTTGTTAGGGTTGGTGGTCTGAGCGCTAATTTTATTATGTATTTCCTTGTAAATACTTATGTAACATTTTATTATGAATAAAATGAACAGTTTCTTTTATATAACTTCTTCTTTAATATGGTAAAGACGTAACCGACCTTAGAATGATTAGTTATGATACTGTTGCAAAAGCTTTGCAACTGACATTCAGTTGTATCATGACGTTGTCATTCTTAGATAGTTCCCGGTCAAGGTTTACACTACTTGGTCAGTAAAGTAAACCCATTGAGACTGGTACATATCGTATATTAGAATCTTGGATTCCGATGGTTTCTCATTGAACAATGAGTCTTGGAGACTCGTATAGACGTGTAGGTGTTTATAGCGGATAAACACTGAACGACTCATCGAAGATTCTTAATGGATGGTACACCAACGTCAATAAGAATCTTCTCAGGTTGAGTGAGCATAGTGATTCTTTGACTTAAGATACCACTGTGGATATCTGAGTTATCCTCCATACTTAGATGGCAGTCACGTCACCGATCTATTTAGATCAGACCTCTGCCTATTCGTTGGGTGTGGACTGATGCTCAGGATATCCTGTGTGTATCAAGATAGGATCTGTCAGCTCTGTGTACAGAGCATAGGTATTCAATATGGAATTAGCAATCTGTTAAATCATGGGCTTGTGGTACATTGTAGAAATTATTTCTTAGTGTTATTGAGGGATTGCTAATACAAACGTCGACGTGATTACATCTATAGAGATTTGACGTTTTTTTCTATATCTCTGGATTAATCTGGATACCTGTGACGGAGAGATTATATGTATGCATTGACCTCGACCTGTATGATTCAGTGAGTTTATCTGTGTTCATCATAATTTACGGGTGGGTGAATTATGGACACAAAATTTGATTTCGTAACGGATATGCCTGAATCTATAGAGTCTCACTAATGAAATATACTCGTAGAGCACTAGGGCAACTGTTATAAATAATTTATTATTTATAACTCGTTTAATGGTTAAACGAAAAATACATGCAATCGGGACCTAACGGTCATTTCTGAATTAATGTGTATTTGTAATTAATATTTGATATTATTAATACACATTAATTAAATATCCATTTGTGATATTTTACATATATCATCGTTATATGTATTTGAGATATTTAATGTAAACATAATACATATATTTAAGATATTTATATTTATTAATTAATTATTTAACTGTTAAATAATTAAATTAATTAATAAAATAAATATCTTTAAATAATGATTAAGTTGGAAATGGCATGTTAAAATTGGAACACATTTTTGATAACTTTATTAAAGTTAAGTGTTACTTTAATTTAGCTAAATGTGGACCAATTAAAATCAAACAAATTTTAAGTATTAGATATTATTTATTTTTGTTTGAAATTTTTGGCAATGTTGTAATTGATATATCAAAATTATTTTGATTCATTTTTTACACTTAGACAAAATCAACAAAAATAACAAAAGTGAGTTGAGAGCATTTGATCAAAAGGAAAAGGAAAAATCAAAGCAAAAATTGGTTTTGTAAGTTATTTCTTCTTCTTCTTCATGAAAAATTATTTCATAATTCTTAGCTTCAATTGTGTTGTTAAGATCATGCATCTACTCTTTTAGTTTGTAATTAAATTTGTTGGATGGTTGTTCGATGTGTTTATGCATGTAGAATTTATTTATTAGCTTATTAAGGTAATTAAGCTTAATAAATTAATTAGAAAATTAAAGTTGTCATTCTAGAGTTAATTAGCCATTCATAATTAGCCTAGAATTGTTCTTGATTAATTTCATGATGGTGAGAATTAATTGGTGTGGTAATTTGAAGATTAAAGTATTGAATTTTGTTAATTTAGTGTAAATTGCCTAATTTGAGTGATTTGTGAAATTAAGGTTCTTAACCCACTCAAATTTTGGGGATTTTCCTTTATATGCTTTAATTTTATGTATATTTGATGAAGGTAAAATTTGGGATTAATTGGATTTGATCTTGATGTGTTTTGAACAAATTGGGCCAAATTGTAATTAACTAAGGTTTTGGGCAGTTTCGATAATTACAGAAAAATCTGGGCTTTTGGCGAAAATCTGAAAAAGTTTTCTGGTTTTGTAGCAAACTTGTAAAATTATTTTGGGATTAATTTGGAATTAATTAAATATGTAATTGACATATTTAAAACTAAAATAATTAATTTACAAAAGTTTGGGGTAATTTTGTAATTAAAAGAAATATGATTTCTTGGGTTATAATTTCATAATTTATGTATTGGTTAATTAAATAAATAAGTTTATTTAATTGTTCCAAGAAAAAATTTTGAAATCGGAGAAATTGTTTTTCCGCGTTCCACTGCGCTAACCTTGTAATTCCTAATAAAACCCAATCACATAGTCGTATTAAGATGATTATTGAGTTAGGAAGATGATTATATTGAGTTGTGCATAAATTGAGAAACCCTAGGGAATTGTTTATTTAGGGATTATGAGATTTAAGGGGTGTGTTGAGATTAGTGTGATGGTGTTGTTGGAATGTTATTGTTGGTGATTTGGTGCATTATAAATGTGTAAATGGTGGCTTATTTCTTATGATGTTTCGACAGTGAGATAATACTTGAAGCATATTGAAGTGTAATTGTAGTGCTAAGGAAGAACAAATATAGGTTATAGTATATGAAATGTATATTCGTTGCACGCACTAAGTGTTTGACGAAATACCAAGCCTAGATTAAATTAAGAAATTAATCATATTTTGAGTCTAAAAATGTTTGTTTATAATACTGAAAAATCTGATGAGGATTTCCGCATTGAAGCTATTAAGTAGGATGACAAAATAAGGAAGTTAGATAGCGAAGTTAGTTAGTGACACTCCCTGGACAGACTATAAATAATTACTTATAAGTTGAGTTTTTGACATCAAATTAATAGACTGTAAAAGTATTAGAAACTTGCAAACATAAGCAAATAACATATCTAAAAATAAAAAATTTTGGACTTAAGATTAGGCTAAATCGAATTTGTGAAGTTAAACATTTCGCTGTTCACTGCATTCTGTTTTTATCCGGACTATCCCTGAAGATTTACCTATAACTTTAGTTACAGTAATCAAAATCAAAATTTGTATAAACAAACATAAATTAAACACACTAAGGTCTATTATATTAAAATTTCAGCCCATGATTCCATTTTAATTAATTACAGTGTATTTTCAAAGTTAGTCGTTGAGCAGCGAAATTTCCAGTGGCAAGGTTAAGCTTAAGTTTCCGCAGCCATACTTACGCAACTCCAAACCTAGGTCCATAAAATTTGTAGGTACCCTATATAATTCCAATGTTCAGGGAGAATGAGAATCCATGCATTGCATATTTTTTTTGCCTTACGAAAGAAATCCGAGTTATAGAATCTAAAAGTTGTATTGTCTATAGATCGGTGATAAGCGAAAAATATATCAATATTTACCACCCTTTGTACTTAATATTTTGTATAATTTCTCGAGTTTTGTGAATATTTTGATGTGTTTTGTGTTATTTTGTAGATAAATAAGATTTCAAGACTCAATGGAATCAAGTCAGGGCTAAAACGGAGAAAAACGGACAAAAATGGCAAGATTAGAAATTCACGTCGCGATGGGCACACCTTCTGCATCGCGACGGGCCTCAGTTACTATTATGCCAACACGTGTCATCACTACATCATCACATGCATCATCGCCACATCATCATGACGTCAACATCGCGACGCCTAGCCTTCAAGTGTCGCGACGCCGAGCCAATAATTCAGCTGCCGACAGCCACGTGCCACGTGTCAATATCTCGTCAAAGTCGCATAACACTTGTCAAGCATAGACGCACGTCGTGACGGGCAAGCTTCACACATCGCGACGCGCAAGGCCAAAATTTGCCTATAAATTGAGGCTGGTTTCATTTGAAAAATTCAAACTTTCTTCTGGGGATTTCCTTAAGAATACTAAGAAAATAGTATCTTGTTTGTTTATTTTCAGCTTTCTTGTATTTAATTTTTATTTTAAGCAATAAATCTTTCTTTGTTTTACTTTAAAGTATGAGTAGGTAACTTCTTTCTACTGGGGTGAAAGGTAAATCTTTCATTATTATAATTTAGTTTAATCTCCCTTAGTTATATTATATAAACTATCTTAAAACCTGACTTAATGGGATGCCGCCTTTATGGTCGGTTGGACCTAATTAAATTAATTTTAACTTGACTTAATTGGATACCGCCTTTATAGTCGGTTGAGATTAATTAAAAATATGACTTAATCAGGATACCGCATATATGGTAGGTTGGTAATGTCATGTAAATTTATATATTATAAGGGAGATTTCTAAATTAGAAGTAATAAAAGTGGATCCCCTAACCCTAATATTTTATTTTGTTATTTTATTTTACCTTTTTAATTTTAAAGTTTGTTTTATATTGTTTTATTTATTTATGTCTTTAATAATCATAGATATGTGTTTAACTAAATACCTTATCTAGGGTGGTGATGAATTTAATATCACTAGTTTATAAGTTGGTTATTTTGTGTCTTGAGTAATAAACTGGTCTATTTATTGAGTCTTAATCTTAGTGCTTCGTATTAACTGGCCACTAAAAGGATTGATATGATAAACTCAAAATGAACTTGACAAAGGGATTTTAGGTTTCAGCCTTAGACTCAATAGCTCACGATCTCACCTTAGGGTAAATTTCAGTTAAGGTAGATTTCCTTCCGGGATAGACATATACCTGTCGGGCGGGGGTAGCCAAAATTGGAACTTAATCTTAATGAATTCAGGTAACTTGGTTAACATAGACATAAGATTAATTGGGTTACTTTGTGTGTTTGCATCTGACCATCGACAGAGGCTTTTGCATATTTTCTTTTTCCGGATTAATAAACCAATATATTGCACAAACATGAGATAATCACTTCATCTTTAAAAGATATTGGAAGGATTCACAACCCTAGATAACTTTATAATATTGATTTTTCCTTTAATTTACTTTCACACTGTTTTTTTACTTGTTTTAGATAAAAATCACCATCCAACCAAAAATCAATCAATTAGATACTAGTAGATATTTAGCTTCAATAAATTAATATTTTAGGTATTAAGTCCTAGTGTTTTTCTAGTCCCCGAGCAAAACAAACAAAATAAAATACAATAAACAACTTTAAAATAAAATTAAACTAAGCTACTTTCGTAGGGATCACGGTTGCATTTAGCGTATGCAACGAGCCTTTAAACCTCTAGGTGTCCCTAGTGGACGAGTTGTAGTCTCGTGAGGGTTTACAGCGATGATACCCACAAACGTCAATCAAATGTACAATAAAACACACAAAACAAGTTAGTGACTAAATAAATGAAATTTTTATCCAAGTTAATAGTTGTTTTTTTTCTTTCTAAATTACCAAATAAGTAAATTCTCCGATTATTTTTACCATTCTCCATATACACAACAAACAAGGTATTAATCAAATCATTGTGTCCACAATATTCATAAGTGTAATTGAAAATAGAGTAATATTTGTGTCCCAAATCATGGAGCAGCAATCCGATTTTCTAAGGCCTGTTTTCCAGCCCAACAATTATCCATGCATGTTAGTGAGAAATGACACAACATCTGATCAACCATTTCAGAGATGTGAGATATGTGATGGTAACCACCATAGCGATCATTGCACGTACAACTTTAATTTAGGGTGGTAGAACTATCAGAATCCTTCATGGTATGATGAACCAGCATATTTCACTGAACCATATTCTCCATCTTATCCACCATCAACATATGATCTTCCTCAAAAATCATATTCATCAGAGGAAAAATGGATGATAAGACAGATGGTGGACATGCTCAAGAAAAGACATGAATGGTTGGATGACATGTTTCAGAGTCAATAGGCAACTTTACAGAGATTGACAGATCAAGCGAGACAATTAACAGAAAATCAGAGCTACATATCTCAAGAAGCATTTTCAAATAACACTGATGAAGCCTTCGAGTACCAAGAGTTTCATGATGACATCTTAACATGTGCGGAGGATGAGGTAGAGGTATCAATTCAGGAACCCGACCAAGGAGTATCTCAAATTGATCTTGATCACTCTTCGGCCTCTGAGGAGGAACAAGTAGCAGAGTTGTTTGTACCAATCATACCAATAAATGAGGATCTTGGAGCATACATTGCACAGATGACAGATGAAGAGCTGAATAATAAAATTCTAAAATACATCTGTGATGAAAAAGTGGAGCAAGATGCAAAACAAATGGAAGAGCAAGTGTCTGACCATATTGAAAATCTCATGACTTCAGGAAAAACATCACTGTATTGGGGAGTACACATCGAGGACACCGCCTAGAAGCATGACAGAATGGCACTCCCATTCAAAGTCAAGCACCAAATCAGATAAAATTCTTTTGGCCACCTCATCATTGGAATAAACCATTCAAAAGCATTGTAGGATGAGTCATTAACAACTCTATAAATTTAGCTCGTCATTGCACTATTGTAGACATCTAGATTTGAGAAAGAAATATTTCGAAAAAAATAAATGGAAGTGACCGGCGTAAACACACACGTATAAAGCAAGCGCACGTATCGTTTAAGAGTATAAAAATATCGATCCCACGAGGACTTAATTTCTACTGTTGTTATTAATTATTGATACTATTATTTACAAATATCTAATTGAGGGTGAAGAGAATGATTGTTTGATTGGTTGAAAGTGGTTTTACAAAATAAATAAATAAATAAAAAGACAAAAGAAAATACTGAAGAAAATAACAAAAGACACAAAGATCTAGGGTTGTGAATCCTTCTAATATCTTTTAAAAGATGAAGTGATTATTTTATGTTTGTGTAATAAATCAGTTACTAACCTAGAACACTAAATTATGCAAAAGCCTCTGTCGATGGTCAGACGCAAATACCCAGTTTAACCTGATGAACCATATGTCTATGTCAACCAAATTATCTGGATTCATTAAGTTTAAGTTCCAATTATGGCTACCCCTCCCGACAGGTATATGTCTATCCTGTAAGGAAATCTATTAAAGGGTTATCTATTCTCAAGGAAGATCGTGGGCTATTAAGTTTAAGGCTTGAAACCTAAAATCCCTATGTCTAGTTCATTTTAGATTTACCACATCAATCTTATTGGTGATCAGACAACAATAAGCATTAAGCTTAAGACTTAATAAGTAAACCTTTAAATTACCCAAACTATAAAATAACCCCTATAAAACCGGTGATATTAGAATTCATCACAACCCCAGATAACTAACACATAACTAGGGCTAGTAACAACTTAAAAGTAAAAGACATAAAGTAAAAATACTGAAAAGTAAAAGACATAAAGTAAAACTGAAAAGTAAAATAAAATAAAATGCTAAGGTAAAAGGAATTACTTTTACTACTACTAATTTAGATATCTCCCATAAAATAATATATAAACTTGTGATTCTTTTTCCAACCAGCCATATAGGCGGTAACCTAATTAAGTCAAATAAGTCCAACCAGCCATAAAGGCGGAATCAAAATTAAATTACCGACCGACCAATCTAGCGGTATCCTTTTTAAGTCAATATTTTAAATAGTGAATATATTATTTTAAGGGAGATTAATCTAAATAGAACAGTAAAATAATTACCTTTCACCCTAGCTGGGGAAGTTACCTCCTCATGGTGAATAGTAAAAACTGTAAAAAGTAAAAAAGTAAATTACTATATTAACAAAACGTAATTAAAATTATTTACAAAACTAAAAACTAAAAAAACTAAAAACTAAAGAAACTAGAGAGAGAAACTCTCTCTTTACAGAGAATAAGAGAGAGAGTGGTACCATGAATTCTAAAATCTCGAGCTCAATTTATAGGCCTCGGTAGGCTTCCAGTGTCGCGACGCCAGGGCTCCAGCGTCGCTACGCCAGATTTTGTCGACGTGGCATGTTCTGGTTCGCCGGTTTGAAGATTCTAGATAAGCTGATAAGGTGACACGTGGCGAGGTGGTTGGGCTTCAATTATTGTGACACGTGGCGGCTTCTGATTGGTCGATGAGATTCTTATCCGCCACATTTCAGATAAGGATTGATACTCAATGATTGATGCTGACGTGGCGGTGATGTGGCGATGACGTGGGAAAGAGACTGTCGGCACCGTAGGATTGCGACACGTGGCACTTCTGATTGGCTGATGATGATGTGGCACGACACGTGGCAATGTTGACTTGTTGACTTCCTGGACATGGCTGATGACATGGAGACACGTAGGATGCCACGTGGCACACGTGGCGATGATGACTGTCGGCACCGTAGGATGCTGACATGTGGCACAGCGCATGTTAGCAGATTGGCTGTGATGGTGACACGTGGCACGACGCATTTTAGCAAAGTCAAACTTTTCTCAGATTCTGATTTGTGGACCCGGCGCACGTTAGTACTGTTTGGCGCATGTTAGACGTCGCGACGCTTAAGGTCTTGGCGTCGCGACGCGGAAAATTACCAAAATGCCCTTTTCGTCCAATTTTCACTGTTTTGGCTCAAATCACCTCCAGAATGTCTTGAAACTTTATTATCTACAAAATAACACAAAACACATCAAAACGTTCACAAAACTCAAGAAATTATACAAAATATTTGGTTAAATGAGTGGGAAATAGTGATATAAATACCACTCATCAGGAAGCAACTACAAGAAGATGAGTCATTAACATTTGTGTGTTTTGGTACTAGTTCTGGTTCTAAACCAGAATTCGTTGAGGCAGCACAAGAATTGGGTAGAGTCATGGTTGAGAGAAATATGCACTTAGTATATGGCAGTGGCAATCTTTGATTAATGGGGTACGTTTCAAGGGCTGTACAGGAAGTAGGTAGTCAAATTTTGGGAATCATCCCAAAACCTTTGAAAGATGCGAATCTTATAGGACAATCAAACAGAGATGAATATATCATGTCAGGTATGTCAGAACGACTTGTTGAAATGATTAATTGTGCTGATAGATTTATTGCTTTGCCAGGTGACTTGGGCACGATGGAGGAAATTTTTACAGTGTTATCTTGGGTGAACTTGAACATACTCCAAAAACCAATTTGACTGTTTACTATTGATGGATTTTTTTACTTCCTTTTTGTGTTTCTTGAAGATGCCTGGAGAAATGGGTTCCTTTCCAAACCCGTAAAAGATATCATCTTCACTGCCAGAACAGCCAATGATTTAATTGACCAACTTTTAGCCTTTGAACCAAAAATTGACCCTATCATTTACAAGATAAACTGGTCTGATAATAATCGTGGTAAGAAGCGTCGGATAAATCTGGATCTTAACCTTTAGTTTTCTTTTTAGATGTAGAATTCCATGCTAACCATGTACTATTTTCTAAACTCTTCTTCTTCTTTTTAGACACTAGGTTTTGGAGAGGGGAATAGTTGACTAGTATCTTATTTTTTATTTTTCGTTGTGTTGTTTTTGCTTGATTTTTAGTCACAGATTCAAAAATTTTAAAAAATAGAAATTAAAATAAAATAAAATAAAATAAATTAGTGTTTTTATGTTTTAAACTTGACTAACCAGTTGGAATAGTGTTTGAGATAGCTGTGTAAGGAATTTCCACTCCTGAGACGTATCTCAACCTATTTCGTAACAAGTTAATTTTTATTTATTTCCTTTTGAATTATTTAAATTTGTGAATTCTCCATAATACTGATTAAATTAGATCTTCATATGCTCATTTGACAGGTATTATCAACATGCATGGTAACATACTGACATTAGTCATAAGTGAAAAGTTTATAATATTCAGTGCTCTAGTTTATTGAATGAAGCATCTGAAAGTGATGGAATAAAAAAAATATTGTGTATATAAATAATTGACCACGCATTTACTTAGTAACCGGACATCTTGCCTCGTAAGCAGAGATCGTTCGCGTCAAACGGTAGAACTTTTAACATCTGAAATCTGAGTAATTAAGTCCGTAGGGGTCTCCTAACACCTAGTGCCCTAAAGCCAACTGGTTTATGAGTCACTGGCACAAAGCTCGCTACATGGATTAAAGATATTATCTTAAAAAAAAATTCATTGCTAAAAAGGTGTGAATTCTGATATAACTTTGGGACAAAAATATTACTCTTTTTTCAACTACACTTATGAACATTGTGGGCACAATGATTTGATTAATACCTTGTTAGTTGTGTATATGAAGAATGGTAAAAATAATCAGAGAATTTACTTATTTGGTAATTTAGAAAGAAATAAAACAACTATTAACTTGGATAAGAATTTCACTTGTTTAGTCACTAACTTGTTTTGTGTGTTTGATTGTACATTTGCTTGACGTTTGTGGGTATTGTCGCTGTAAGCCCTCACGAGACTATAACTCGTCCACTAGGGACACCTAGGGGTTTAAAGGCTTGTTGCATACGCTAAATGCAACTGTGATCCCTATGAAAGTGGCTTATATTAATTTAGTTTTTATTGTTTATTTATTTTATTTTGTTTGTTTTGCTCGAGGACTAGCAAAATGCCAGGTTTCGGGGTGTGACCTAATATTTTATATGGTTTCTCGGGTTTTATAAATGTTTTGATGTGTTTTTGTGTGTTTGGCAGATAAATAAAGTTTTAGGACTCAATGGAATCAACTTGGAGCTAAAACGGTGAAAAACGGACAAAAAGGGCAAAAATGGAAATTTGTGTCGCAACGCGCACACTTTCTGCATCGTGACGCACCTCAGTTACTATTCTGCCGACACGCGTCATCACCATGTCATCACATGTGTCATCACGTGCGTCATCACTTGCATCAGCATAACGTCAGCATCGCGTCGCCAAGCCTTCATGCATCGCGAAGCCGAGCCAATAATTCAGTTTGCTGATAGCCGCGTGCCACGTGTCATCATCTCGTCAAAGTCGCGTACACGTGTCAGAAATCCACGCGCGTTGCGATGCGCAAGGCTGAATTTTACCTGTAAATTGAAGCGATTTCATTTTCCAAATTTATATTTTCCTTAAGGTTCTTAATAAGGATCTAAGGACTGTATCTTGTGTGTTTAATTTTTGTATTTTTAATTATGTATTTTTATTTCTAGTGGTAATAATAGTTTATTTATTTTATCTTTCTCTTATGTTTTGTAGTTAATTTCCGCTGGGGAAGGGTGAAACTTTTATTATGATAATTTAGACTAATCTCCCTTAAATTATAATATATGAATTATCTTAAAAACTGACTTAATTGGATACGACCTTTATGGTCGGTTAGACTTAATTAAATTAATTTTAACCTGACTTAATTGGATACCGTCTTTATGGTCGGTTGGAATTAATTATAACATGATTAAATCAGGATACCGCCTATATGATCGGTTGGTAATATAAAGCAAATTTATATATTATAATAAGAGAGATTTCTAGATTTGAAATAGTAATGTTTTGTAGTGATGAAGCATAATATTCATGAGTTTAATAATTGATTTAATTATATAATGGGTATTACTTTAGGCTTTTCTATTGAATCTTAACATTAATGCTTCTTATTGCCTGATCACCAATAAGATTGATGTGGTAAACTTAAAATGAACTTGGAAAATGAATTTTAGGTTTTAGCCTTAGATTCAATACCCCACGATCTCACTTGCTGGGAAATTGAATTTTTTGACTTTGACTAATACATCTTCCATTACACCTCTCAGAAATATGAGCGATCTGTCAGCAAGTTGTAGAGTGACTGAGGTGGGCTTTGCTTCTCCAATCTGCAGTTTCCTGTAAATAGACAAAGGCATCAAGTTAATATTAGCACCTAACTCACACAAAGCCTTACCGAGGTAATGTTCTCCTATGGTGCAATGGATGGTAAAACTACCAGGATCTTCCAACTTTGGGGGAAGCTTCCTCTGAATGATGGCGCTACATTCTTCTGTCAATGTTACTATTTCGTAATCTCCTAATCTTCGCTTTCATGACATAATATTTTTCATGAATTTGACATAGCTGGGCATTTGTTCCAACGCTTCTGCAAATGGAATGTTGATATATAGCTTTTTAAAGATCTCCAGGAATCGAGCAAACTGCTTGTCCAGTTTGTGTTTCTGGAGACGCTGTGGAAAAGGTGGAGGTGGAGTAAAATTTTCTTGATCATTTTCTTTTGCCACTTTTTAACCATCTGTGGATTTGCTTCGCTGCTTTCTTTTGGAACTTCCTCACTAGATGCATTGATTCCAACATCTTTGTTGATTTCAGTGCCACTTTTCAAAGTGATGGCTTGACATTGCTCATTCCCTCTATTCCTTGGATTTGGTTCTGTGTTGCTAGGAAGGGTATCTTGCGGTTTTTAACTCTAAGCATTGGCCAATTGTCCCAACTGATTTTCCAGTACCTTTATAGAAGCTGATTGGATTTGAAACATAGCTTCATATTTGGCTTCTTTCTTTTTCATCTAGGCCAGCACTTCTGCTATTCCTGATTCTTTTTCATACTCTTGGCTTTTGTTCTGCTGTTGGAATCCTGATGGTGGATTGTTCCATTGCCCTTATGAAATTGGGATGATTCCTCCAACCTGGGTTGTAGGTATTGGAATATGGATTGTTTCACTGTCTGTTGAAATCACTGACATAGTTCACAGTCTCATCATGTTGGTCGTAAGATTCTGCCTCTAGTACTCCTCCATATGGTGAACTTTTGGATCTAGCATTAACCTTCATGTTAAGAGTTTCCATACTTTTGCAAATCTGATCCATCTTGGCACCCATAGCTGTGTAGACTCCTATTTCGTAGATTCATGCTATTTGTTGGATCATGCTCCTTTCTGTTGGCCACAAGAAATTGTTGTTAGCCATTTCTTCAATTAAGTCACATGTCTGATCTTCTCATTTTGCCATTAAAGCTCCTTCAGCAGCAGCATCTATTGTGGTTCTCATTAGTCCAGAAAGTCCATTGTAGAAGGTTTGGACTTGTAGCCACTTTGTTTAAATATGCTTACTTATTCGTTCTTCAATGTGACAGGTGCCAGAGAACAGGAAATATTTCGAGGAGAAATGAATGACCTCTTCAAAGCATTCTCGAAGTGGAGATATTTGATGTATAAGGGATTGATTTTATAGGACCCTTTGTCCCATCATTTGGAAACCTTTACATTCTGGATGTAGTAGACTACGTCTCCAAATGGATTGAAGCAACAGCATTGCCATCAAATGACTCCAAAATGGTGTTAAAATTCCTTAAAAAGAATATTTCCACTCGCTTCGGAACACCTTGGGCAATTATCAGTGATGGTGGCACACACTTCTACAATAGCTACTTCGATGCACTCCTATCCAAATATGGAGTTACTCATAAAGTTGCCACTGCTTACCATTCGCAGTGAAATGGGCAGGTTGAAGTTTCAAATAGAGAGATCAAAAGAATCTTGGAGAGAACCACTGGATCAACAAGGAGAGACTGGTCTACAAAACTGGATGACGCATAATGGGCCTAACGGACAGCTTACAAGACACATATTGGTATGTCCCCATATCGAATGGTA
Source organism: Zanthoxylum bungeanum (assembly GCA_019454045.1). Classification (NCBI taxonomy): domain Eukaryota; kingdom Viridiplantae; phylum Streptophyta; class Magnoliopsida; order Sapindales; family Rutaceae; genus Zanthoxylum; species Zanthoxylum bungeanum. The sequence continues at coordinate 55,911 of SKCR01009018.1, forward strand.
TTTGGGAAAGCAGGCCATCTTCTTGTGGAGCTCGAACATAAATCGTATTGGGCACTGAAAAAGCTAAATCTTGATCTGCAAGCAGCATGAGAGAAACGGCTCCACCAACTGAACGAAGTGGAGGAATTTCGTCTCCATGCTTATGAGAATGCCTAACTGTACAAAAAAAGACCAAGAAGAGGCATGATCAGAAAATAGTGCGCAGACAATTGGAACCAGGACAACGGGTATTGTTATATAACTTAAGGTTGAAACTTTTCCCTGGGAAACTAAAATCATGGTGGTCAGGTCCATTTGTAATCACCCAAGTTTTACCATATGGAGCCGTTGAGCTACATGACCTTAACTCCAATGATACATTCAAAGTTAACAGCCAACATATCAAGCTAAGGGTGGCAACGGGCCGGGCTTTTTTGGGCCCGAATTTTTAAAAAAAAAATTAAAAAAATTATAAATATATAAATATAAAATACATTTACACTATATACAAAGAAAATTTATACATAAATCACAAGTTTCATTGATAAATTAACATTTTAAATGCTAAAAACAAATAAAAATGATACAAACATATTAAAATATATATATATATATATATATATATATATATATTTATTTATTTATGTTTTTTTTATTTATTTTGGCCCGGGCCAAAATTGGAAAGCCCGGCCCGGGCCCGAGCCCGTACCGGGCTTTCATTTTAAGGCCCGGCCCGGGCTTTTTCCACCCCGGTCCGGGCCAAAGCCCGGGCGGGCCGGGCTTCGGGCTTTACTGCCACCCTTATGTCAAGCACTACTGGGGAGAATCCATCAAGCTTCAAAAATAGAGTCTCACACTTGCTGATCCAGCCTAACAGTCGGGCAATCATGTCTAGCTGACGACGTTAAACTTAGCGCTAGTAGAGAGGCAACCCATGCAATTTGTGTATATATTGAGATTTGGTGTGTTTTATTTTTGTGTGTAAAATTTTTGTAGGAAAAGTCACAGACATGATGGAAGACGTTCTCGCAAAACTTCACAAGCATTTTTTTTCCCTCCCTCAAAACTCTCTGATGAAAGTTCACAAAGCACGCATTGAGCAAATGAGACTTCTGATGATCAAAGGTATTCCTAGTTACATTCGTTGGATAATTGAAGCACGAGTCTTATTGGCAGGTGAGTCATCTGACTCTTTTATTTCATATCTACCTGGTTTAGGAAGAAGCACATATGCTAAGAAAAGAAGAGCTAAAAGATTAGGTGTTTGCTATAAATGTGCACGATGCACATGTAATACTCATTGTCATTCTTTAAGAATGGTGTCTGATAACTGCGAAGATAAAATTAAATTCATTAGGGATGACATGAGTAAGGAGTCTTTAGATGACATATCATTGACTTTTGAGATGCATCCCAATGGATATGTGTATCATGTAATTCGAATGTTACATACAGAATTTCGAAAAGAAATACCACAATTAAGTCTCAGGAATCTGACTTTAAAAGACTCTGTTTCCCAATTTATACGAAAATTGGATGGGAAGCTTGTCTCTGACAAATAGATGTCATTCAAGTCGTAACTTGGTACATATTATTATTGCTTTGTCTTTAACTAATAATTGTGATTTGTTTTGTTATTTTCTTTTATTTTCGCCGACATGATCCAAACTTTTTGACTGTCACGATTTATTTTACTATTTAGCTAATAATTATCATTTGGCAGGTACTAGTGCTATTATTACTCACCCCTTTTCAGGATCTATAAATGCAGCTCGTCATTGCTCTCTTGTAGATATCCAGATTTGAGAAAGTAATATTCAAAAAAAATGGAAGCAACTTCAAGAAGAGGAGTTGTAAACATTTGTGTGTTTTACGGTACTAGTTCTGGTTCTAAACCAGAATTCGCTGAAGCAGCACAAGAATTGTTTAGAGTCATGGCTGAGAGAAATATGCACTTAGTATATGGCGGTGGAAATCTTGGACTAATGGGGTACATTTCAAGGGCTGTACAGGAATGAGGTAGTCAAGTTTTGGGAATCATCCCAAAACCTTTGGCGGGGGCGAATCTTATAGGACAATCAAATGGAGACGAATGCATCGCGCCAGGTATGCCTGAACGACTTGTTGAAATGATTAACTGTGCTGATGTATTTATTGATTTGCCAGGTGGCTTGGGCATGATGGAGGAAACTTTTACAGTGCTATCTTGGACGAACTTGAACATACACCAGAAACCAATTGGACTGTTTAACGTTGATGGATTTTTTGACTTTCTTTGTGTGTTTCTTGAAGATGCTAGGAGAAATGGGTTCCTTTCAAAACTCGTAAAAGATATCATCTTCACTGCCAGAACAACCAATGATTTAATTGACAAACTTTAGCCTTTGAACCACAAATTAACCCTATCATTTCTAAGATAAACTGGTCTGATAATGATCATGGTAAGAAGCGTCGGATAAATCTGGATCTTAACCTTTAAGTTTTCTTTTTAGATATAGAATTTCACGCTAACCAGGTATTGTCTTCTAAAATTTTCTTCTTCTTTTCAGACATTGGGGACAATGTCTCAATTAGGTTTGGGGGAGGGGAATAGTTGACTAGTATCTTTTTTTTCGTTATGTTGTTTTTTCTTGGTTTTTAGTCAAAAAATTTTTTAAAAAAAAGATTGATTTTTATGTTTTTAACTTGACTAACCTGGTGGAATGGTGTTTGAGATAGTTGTGTAAGGAATTTTCACTCCTGAGACGTATCTCAACATATTTCGTAACAAGTTAAATTTTATTTATTTCCTTTTGAATTATTTAAATTTGTGAATTCTCCATAATACTGACTAAATTGGATCTTCATATGCTCAGTTGACAGGTATTATCAATATGCATGGTAACATACGGACATGAGTCGTAAGTGACAAGTTTGTAATATTCAGTGCTCTAGTTTATTGGAGGAAGCATCTGAAAACGATGGAAAAAAAATTATATATATAAATAATTAACCATGCCTTTACTTAGTAACCAGACTTCTTGCCTAAGTAAGCAGAGATTGTTCGCGTCAAACGGTAAAAGCCTGAGTTAATAATAATAAAGTTTCTACATAGTAACTAGACGTCTTGAGTCAGTAAGCAAAGATTATTCGCATCAAATGGTAGAACTTTTAACATCTGAGATCCGAGTAATTAAGTCCGTAGGGGTGTTTTAACACCTAGTTCCCTAAAGCCAACTGGCCCAAAGCTCGTTACATGGATTAAAGATGTTATGTTAAAAAAAAATTCATTGTCAAAAAGGTTTGAATTCTGATATAACTTTAGGACAAAATTATTACTCTCTTTTCAACTACACTTGTGAATATTGTGGGCACAATGATTTGATTAATACCTTGTTGGTCGTGTATATTGAGAATGTAAAATATGATCGGAGAATTTACTTATTTGGTAATTTAAAAAAAAATAACTATTAACGTGGATAAGAATTTCACTTGTTTAGTCACTAACTTTTTTTGTGTGTCTGATTGATTGACGTTTGTCGGTATCGTCGCTGTAAACCCTCACGGGACTACAACTCGTCCACTAGGGACACATAGGGGTTTAAAGATTTGTTACATAAGCTAAATGCAACCGTGATCCCTACGAAAGTGGCTTAGTTTAATTTTATTTTAAAGTTGTTTACTGTATTTTATTTTATTTGTTTTGCTCGAGGACTAGCAAAATATTAGCTTTGGGGTGTGATAAGCGGAAAATATATCAATATTTATCGCCTCTTTTACTTAAAGGTTTGTGAATATTTTGATGTGTTTTGTGTTATTTTGTAGATAAATAAGATTAAAACGGCAAAAAACGGACAAAAAGGGCAAAATTGGAAATTTGTGTCGCGACGCGCACACCTTATGCATCGCGACGCGCCTCAGTTACTATTCTACCGACATGCATCATCACCATGTCATCACATGCGTCATCACGTGCGTCATCGCCACATCATCATGACGTCAGCATCGCGACGCCGAGCCAATAATTCAGCTGCCGAAAGCCGCTTGCCACTTGTCAACATCTCGTCAAAGCCGCGTAACACGTGTCAAGCATCGACGCGCATCATGACGTGCAAGGCTAAAATTTACCTAAAAATTTAGGCTGATTTCATTTGAAAAATTCATACTTTCTTCTGGGGATTTCCTTAAGAATACTAAGAAGATAGTATCTTATTTATTTATTTTCAACTTTCTTGTATTTAATTTTCTTTTTAAGCAATAAATCTTTCTTTGTTTTACTTTAAAGTATGAGTAGGTAATTTCTTTCTGATGGGGTGAAAGGTAAAGCTTTTATTATTATTATTTAGATTAATCTCCCTTAGTTATAATATATAAACTATCTTAAAACATGACTTAATGGGATACCGCCTTTATGGTCGGTTGGACTTAATTAAATTAATTTTAACTTGACTTAATTGGATAATGCCTTTATGGTCGGTTGGAATTAATTAAGAATCTGACTTAATCAGGATACCGCTTATATGGTCGGTTGGTAATGTCATGTAAATTTATATATTATAAGGGAGATTTCTAAATTTGAAGTAATAAAAGTGGATCACCTAACCCCTGCATTTTATTTTATTGTTTTATTTTACCTTTTTAATTTTCAAGTTTGTTTATATTGTTTTATTTATTTATGTCTTTAATAATCCTAGATATGTGTTGTAACTAAATACTTTATCTAGGGTTGTGATGAATTCCAATATCACTGGTTCATAAGTTGGTTATTTTGTGTCTTGGGTAATAAATTGGTTTATTAACTGGCCACTAAAAGGATTGATATGGTAAACTTAAAATAAACTTGACAATGAGATTTTAGGTTTCAGCCTTAGACTCAATAGCTCACGATCTCATCTTAGGGTAAATTTCACTTAAGTTAGATTTCCTTCCGAGATAGACATATACCTGTCGGGCGGGGGTAGCCAAAATTGGAACTTAATCTTAATGAATTCAGGTCACTTGGTTAACATAGAAATAAGATTAATTGGGTTACTTTTGGTGTTTACATCTGACCATCGACAGAGGCTTTTGCATATTTTCTTTAAAAGATATTGGAAGGATTCACAACCCTAGATAACTTTATAATATTGATTTTTCCTTTAATTTACTTTCGCACTATTTTATTTACTTGTTTTAGATAAAAATCACCATCCAACCAACAATCAATCAATTAGATACTCATAGAAATTTAGCTTCAATAAATTAATAGCTTAGATATTAATTTTTCATGGGATCGATACATTTTATACTACTTGAGCGATACGTGTGCTTGCGTTATGTGTGTGTTTACCACCGATCAATTGGCTCCAAGACTCTCGACATTCGCCTACGCCATGAAGTTTTCTCATTTCACCATTGCACTATTACACTGTAAGTTGTGTACTTGATTTAAGATTTGATTCATTTATTTATTTCTTTATTTGATGATGAGTTAATGATTTTGTACTAGTTATATTTGAGATTTATCGTTTTTCCGATTCTATGTGATTTGTGACAGATTATGAGTTTTTTATGAATATTGTGACTTTGGGTATACATGATTTTGATGAGTTGATACCAGATATGGTGTGATTTTATTTTTATACATTTGAATTATATATTTTTTGAATTTACGGACTATTGAATTGACAGATATAGAGAACATGTGCACATGTAGCATTAAAGTTACAGGATCCGAGAACGGCGATACGTAACGCCCCTAGATCCCTACTTGTCTCAGATGCGACATTCCTGAGTGCAGTCTCAGTGACTTGGGGGATGGCGATACTGTTTGAGTTGGTCCTCGGCGCGCTAAATTTTATTGTATTTATTGTAAATACAATGTACATTATATTTTATTATGAATAAAATTAAGTAATTTTCATCAATATATTCTTATAAATGGTAAAGGCGTAAATGACCGTAGAATGAATGGTTTTGACATAATTACAAAAGCGTCGTAATTGTTACTGAGAAATGTCACAATACAATTCATTCTTAAATTATTCCTAGTCAAGGTTTACATACTTGGTCAGTTAGTAAACCTGTGAGACCGGTACGTGTTGTATATTAAGAATTATTCTAATGGTTTATCTCAGTAGACCATGAGTCTTGGGAGACTCATATAAACACGTAGGTATTTATTGGATAAATACTGAACGACTCATTTAAAGATTCCTGATAGATGGTACACCAACGTCAATAGGAATCTTTACGAGTCGAATAACATATTAGCTCCTTTGACTTGTGATACCACTGTGGATATGTGAGATATCCTCCATACTTTGATGACAGTCACGTCAATGATCTTTTTAAGATCAGACCTCCGCTTGTTCGTTGGGTATGGACTGATACTCATGATATCTGTGATGTATCCATAGAGGATCTGTCAGTCCCGTGTACGGGATTTAGGTGTCCAATTTGTGATTCTTTGAAATCCTTGGCCGATGTATGATTCGGAAACCAATTACGAATATTTATTGAAGAATCATAATTATGTCGCGACACATGAATTGTTCACAGCGGAGATTTGACGTTTAATCTATATCTCTG
>SKCR01009019.1:0-45172 GCA_019454045.1 Zanthoxylum bungeanum
GCCATATAGGCGGTAATCCATTTAGTTCAATTACACCAGCCATATAGGTGGTAATTATATGTCACATAAAGACTAGCCATATAGGTGGTAAAGTAATTTATATTTAGACCGACCATATAGGCGGTAATAAAGTCTGCCATTAATTAATCCGGTTAAATTATAATTTATAAATTATAATTAAGTGAGATTTACCTAGATAATTATATTAAATGTTTCACCTTTTACCCCATCGGTAAATTAACTACAACACATAAAGTAAAAAAAAGTAAATAAAATTTTATTACAAAAAGTAAAAGTGCATAATTAAAAATACTAAAAAAAATGCTAAATTAAAATTACAAAAACTAAAACACTCAAGATGCAATCCTTAGAGTCCTTACACAACTCAAGGAATGCATGCTTTGAATTCTGAAATCGCGCTGAATTTATAGGCGTCAGTAGGGGTCGCGCGTCGCGACTCCAAGCCAACGTCGCGACGCCCGTTTTGTCGACGTGGCACGCTCTGGTTCGTCGGCTGCAGATTCTGGATAAGGTGACACGTGGCAAGGTGGTTGAAGTTCAATTATTATGACACGTGGCGGCTTCTGATTGGTCGGCTCAGATTCTTATCCGCCACGTGTCAGATAAGGATAAGTCAGTCAATAATTGATGCTTACGTGGCGACACATGGCAATTTGACTGTTGGCACCATAGAATTGTGACACGTGGCACGCTTAGATTGGTTGATGATGACGTGGCTGTTTGACTTGGTCAACAGGTGATATGGACGATGATGTGGCTGACAGGTGGGGTGACACGTGGCGATGGTGACTGTCGGCACCGTAGGATGATGACACGTGGCACGGCGCACGTTAGCAAAGTCAAACTTTTCTCAGATTCTGGTTTATAGACCCGGAGCACGTTAGCACTGTTCGGCGCATGTTAGGCATCGCGACGCCAAGGTCTCGCGCGTTGCGACGCGCCCAAATTACCAAAATGCCCCATTTTTTTCCAATTTTCACTGTTTTGCTCCAAATCACCTCCAGAATATCCTAAAACTTTATTTATCTACAAAATAACACAAAACACATCAAAATATTCACAAAACTCAAGAAAATATACAAAATATTAGGTTAAATGAGTGGGAAATAGTGATATAATTACCACTCATCAGCATCCATCTCCAAAAAATGATGCATCATCTTCTCTTCATCCCACTGGTTAGTACAATTTAAAAGCACTGAGACTGTTGCATCTTGTGACAGTTCAAAAGTTAATATAGGCTTGAAAGTGGTAGGCCTTGGTATCCAGCTGTCCCGGTGAATGCTAATTTTATCCCCGTTTCCAATCCTCCATCGGGCCCCCTGTAACAGCACCTGTCTTCCCCATAGGATACTTCTCAAGATAAACGATGAATTAGACCCTGATTTTACTTGTAGAAAATCAGAATTTTTGAAGTACCTTGCCTTCAATACTCTAGACGTTAATGATTCTGGGTTTTACAGAACACGCCACCCTTGTTTGGCCACTAACGCATGGTTAAAGCTGGTCAAGTCTCTAAATCCCAGGCCCCCCCTCGACTTTGCGTGACATAACTTTTCTCACTTAGTCCAATGAATCGTCTTCTTCTCCTTTGTTGATCCCCACCAAAACGAGGCAATAGACTTTTGGATATCTTCACAAAGGCCCCGAGGAATCTTAAATACACTCATTGCATAAGCAGGTACAACTTGGGCTATGGCTTTAATCAAGACTTTCTTACCTCCACAAGAACAAAATTTACTCTTCCAATTGGAAACTTTATTCATCACCCTGAGCTTAATTTCATTGAATAAACTATACTTGTTTTCCCCCATCATTGAGGGCAAACCCAGATACTTTTCATGTCGAGAAACTACTTGTAGTTGAAATATATCTTTGATTACATCCCTATGTTCAGCTCTTACTTTGCTACTAAAAAACGTAGAGCTTTTCTCATAGTTAAATACTTGCCCAGAAGCTACAACATATTTATCAAAGATGGTTTTTAGATTCCTGCAGTCTGCCGCAGATGCTCGGGAGAATATGAGGCTATCATCAGCAAAAAGAAGGTGAGAGATTTTAAGATTATTGCCAAATCGTATATCGTGGATCATCTTGTTAAGCTCTGCTTGTTGGAGAAGATTGCTGAATACCTCTGCACATATGATAAATAAGTATGAGGATAGCGGGCAGCCTTGTCTCAATCCTCTACTGGGTCTAAACAACCCTCGAGTAGTACCATTAATAATCACCGAGTAAGAGGCAGTGGTTATGCAATCCATTATCAGTTTAATCCATGAAGCAGAGAATCCCATTTATACATAGTCCTTTCCAGAAAAGCCCATTCTATCATGTCATATGCTTTACTGATGTCTATCTTCAATGCCACTAACCCGTTTCTAATCTCTTTCGTGTGTCTAATTTTAAGAAGACACTCATACTCTATAATAATGTTATCAGTAATCAGCCTATCATGGATAAAAGCACTCTAGGTATGGGAGATAATATGATTTAGTATGTGTTTGAGCCTATTCGCAATAGCCTTGGAAACAATTCTATACACAACATTGCAGAGACTTATGGGTCTGAAATCAGTGACTTTCCTTGGCTTGTTTACTTTGGGAATCAGAGCAATATAAGTGTGGTTCAAAGCGGAGACATTACCTCCCTCATTAAGAATGTGTAAACAGGTTTTGGTGATTCCTTGTCCCACAACTGCCTAGTGTTTCTGGAAAAAAATAGCAGATAATCCATCCGGTTCTGGAGCCTTAGTAAGACACATATGAGCTAGAGCCTCATAGATATATTCTTTAACAAAGGGTTGCTCAAGCTGAGCATACATTTATGTTGTCACTCTAGAAGAGACTCCTTGAATAGCTGGAAATGAGCAGTTCAACACAAGATCAGGGCTAAGAGAGTTTGTTTCAAAGCTTTATATGAATGTAGAAGTGATAATATTTGGAAAATTAAAAATTGACAAAGCAGGAAACGAAAAAAACAATGAGCGAGGTGAAAGCATCAACATATGGGGATTTTTACAAGAGATTGGGTACCAAAGAATGAGAGTAAAGTATATATAAGCTAGAAAAAATAAGATAAAAGAAAACTCAATATTTAGACTGGGTGAAATGCATCAAAGATGAGACACAAAACATAATAGTTACCGGGACAAAGATTAAAGAAAGTTGCAGAACATACTTTTACTAGCTATTTAATGTTGGAAATGAGATGGATATATATATATTAGAGAGTTAGGATGCTCAGAAGAAAATCAGAATTACGCATTCTACCGAAGAATTCAACGATCCGATATAAAAGTTGCATTAACAAAGATTAAGAACAGGAAAGCAGTAGGGCCATATGCAATTCCAATAGATGTAGGGAAATGTATAGGAGAAAAGGGAATAACTTAGATAACTAAGTTATTCAATATTATCTTGGGAACCAAGACAATGACAGAGGAATGAAGGAAGAGTATTTTGGTACCTATTCACAAGAATAAGGGGGATATACAAAATGTGCAAATTACAAAGGCATAAAGCTAATGAGTCACTAACACATCCCACTAAATCCAAGACGTGACCGACATGAGACAGTGAAACCATCTCTCTAAGCCTGTGACGTGTACATGCATAACGTGTCATGATTCGTAACTAAATTGTCTATCTAAAATGCATGCATGTCTGCTATACAATGCACATGAATTATATGAAAACATATTTTATACGTCATATTATATACATGCATACATAACTCGGCCTCGTGGCCTTACTTGGAAAATATATAAATATGCGGACCATGACAATGTGAACCTATAGACTGATCCTAATGATTGCGGTTGGTATCCATCCTCTCCAAAGTTTGTCCTCTGCATGCATGAAATCCTATAACGCAAAATTGAAAATGGATAAGTAAGTCGTATGAACGACCTAGTGAATGAATGCTGAAAATGAAAGTAAAATATAAAAGTACATAATTTGCATAAAAAATCTCATATGCACTTTAGATTCTTGAAGAAATAAACTTACAAAGTAGTGGACACATACCGTAGATCATGAAACATGAATTGTAGATCTTGAAACCTAAAATGTAAACCATGTATTGTAACCAAAAACATAAATGATAAACTAAAACTTGAGCTGAAAATTTGTAAACCTAGTGTAGGCACTGCATTTTTACATAAAGCCCGATGACGAGCCTCATATGGAGGCACTACCCGATAAGATGCGGAAGTCGCGGGAAACGGACGTCGGAAGGGAAAATTCAAAAATCAATACCTTGTTGGACTTAATTCGTTTACTTAGCCTCAGGTTCACTCAATGGACCTCTGTTTTAAAATTTATCCTCGGCCAAAACCCCCACAAACCACACCAAGCCACACACCCAAGCCCACACACCACCAAGCCAAACGCCAAAGCCCACCAAAGAGCCAAGCCACATGCCCAAGCCCACCAAATCCCATCCAAAAATATCCAACACATTAAACACATGTTAAAATCAAAACAAATCACCTTCCTAATTTAAATAAATCACATGCCTAAATTAAATAAATCAAATCAAATCTCTTAAATCCATTTCCTAAACTAAATAAATCATCGTCCTAAATTGAATAGATCTTTTCCTTATAACACACTAATTAAAGATACCCCACATGAATCCATGATTTCTTTCCTTCCCATGCAAGGAAAATCCTAGCCCACTCCTATAAAAAGACACACAAACCAAACCCTTGACCCCCCTTTGGAGAGAGCTCACTCCTCACGACAAACCAAAAAATCACAGCCTTCACGCACTTCCTCTCTCACTCAACAGCCCTTCCATCCAATCGACCAACAACAAGCCACAAATCACTCACGGCATCAAACCACAACGCCAAACCCTGGTAAAAAACCCTAAAGCCTATCGACTCTCTCATCTCACACTAACATGCACCTAAGCTACACGTATTCACTCACACTCAAAAGACAAACCACTATATATGCTAGACACTCAAAAACCTCAACGTAAACGCACTGGGCTCCCTCTCTAAAAATCGTACCACCAAACCGACACACAACAATCCCTTAAGCCACAAACCAACAAAGATGCCCTCCAAGTGAAGACAAAACCCACCGACACCCTTCTCATCAGCTTCAACGTGAAACAACAATACCCTCTCTCACGAACCACAAGCCACCGAACCAAAACACAAATAAACAAACAGCCTGGACGTGAAGATAAAAAAACCTCTAGCCAACTCATAAACAAAACAGCTCCTCCACAAACAAACAAACACGCAGTGAGCCAAAGGACAAAGTACCCAGAACGTGAACAACAACAAACACACACACAGAAACAACCCCACATCACCGTAAATTACACCCTTAAAACACCATCAAATTACCGTAAATTACACCCTTAAACATCCCCCAAATTACAAAAAATTGCACCCCTAAAATAGTCCCCAAAACAGAGCAGTAAAACAGAGAAAACAGTAGCCCTAAACAGTGAGGCGATGAAGGAAAACATTGAACTAGCGAATCGAAAAAGTTGCGGAGCATTAACCCTTCCGACGGCCGCGTAACGCACTTCCAAGAGGCGACTTAAAAGGTAAGACCTGAGGGTACCCTTTTATTTACTCTCGTTCATCTTTTTTGATTATCTATTAGTATTTCTTCGCATGTGTATTGTTAGTCCATGTATGTCATTGTTGTTGGATGAATGATTTTATGCTATCTCTCGCGGTATATCGGTTGGAAACCCAGACGTAAATTCCGTAGCCGAATCCGAAGGGACGGTAGTGCGGTCTGTACTTGGGATACAACTCCACGTACTGCTTGAGAAACGACACATATTTCGTTTTATTGAATCTTGTGTTCATCTATTGTTCATTATGCCATCATTTACTTTCCGCATGCTATTTATTTATGCAATGATAATGTAATGAGCATGGACAAACATGTTGGATTAAAGGTCCTCCGCTTGAGGGATAAAAAAGCCTAAGGGCTACCTTTACCACGACGTTTTTCCGCGCCGGACGTGGTACGTTTAATTGAACGTGAGATATGTTCAATCGAACATCTGAAGTCTTATATAGATGTTTCACATCTCTTTTCTTTCATTCTCGTTATTCATCTTTTTGTGTGTCGCATCACTTCACGTTTATTTCCATGCATGATCGCCTCTTTAGTTATTTCTTTCACGTTAGGAATTTAATTATCTCTCTTTAATATTTATGCTTTTACCATTATTATTTATTTATGTTTCCGCATTTATCTATTTAATATGTTCATGAGATGGTGTGCTCGCTTTTATTTTGTTTATTCCTATGTGTGCAAACTTAGATATTAGTTAATCTTGCATGTGTATGTTGCGTAGAATTGGTTAGATTATTGCATAAATCTGTTCATTACAAGTGACATAAGTAAGGGACCATTCCGAACCCAACAGTTTGAGGTCTTCCCTTGCGAGGGGTGGGTGCGGCCTTAAATCATTTCCCAGTTCACTCTGGGTGGCGACTCTATTTTACTTCTCCAGTTTAGTCCCCCGCGGGCTACTCCGTACTCCCGATCGGGCCATGAGCCCACGACATCGTCGCCGATTTCTGTGTCCTACAGTCTGGTGACTCCACTGAGGATAGAGAATCGGCCCCGAAATAATGTCTTGTAATATTTTTGATTTTTGCTTTATTTAACCGTGTCTGTAAGTGGGTTAGGACCAAATGGTTTAACCAAAGGCATTATTATAGTTAGATAATGATTTGGTGTATTCCTTCACTCATTACCTTTTTTATAGCCAAAAGGAAAAGCTGTGAAGACATCTAGATAATCATTTACTGGAAGCTTACCTTAGAGTATATTTAAAGTGATGGACTAATTTGGAGGATTTGTTGTTTATTCCTGTCACCAAGGAGAAAAGAGCCTAAGAGGTAAGGGTATTTAAGAGAGTTTGCTCCACCCTCCCTCTGGGGAATTTTCAATAGAAGAATCCATTTGAAGGTTATTCATGTATCGTGAAGTCGTTTTCACACGAAGCGGAGGATCATTATATGGTACCATCACTCGTTGGCACGTACCTTAAGGTATAAAAAAGGTGCGCTCACTTGGTCGCTTGAACCCTTGAGTGGGGAGACCTAGTTGTGGGCAATCCTTCGCCGGCGGGAACCTTTATCTATACTCCTATAAACCCGCATGTGAACCATAGTTGTATGACCAATAGAAGCCACCCTTTTATGCTTGTGTTTGGGATCATCATCATTTGGATTCAGTTGGACCTCTTGTCATGAGATGTGAACTTGTTGGGCCATTTAAATTGGGACGAGTTTGTGTCTTATGAAAATTGGGCTAAAAGCTTCTAAAATACCGATGGCCCACTTTGTGTTTGGGCCCCCTATCATTTGAATTTGTTTAGCCACGTTATCGCAAAAGTGTAAACCTGTTGGGCCTTTTGCAACTGGGACAAGTTTGCACCTCACAATAATGTGATTGAATGCTTTAAAATGATAATGGGCCAAATTGTATGAAAACCTTGATAGGCTTAGAAAATCCGAACATGATCCAAGTATGCCAGAAGCATGAGTCCGATATCCGCACTGGCTTTCATCCAGAAAGGATACGCCTTGTTATGACATATTTGTATACTTTTGGATGCTTCCAAGTTTATCCCCATGACCACGGTCGCCGAAAGCCCAATTCATCGTTTCTAGAAAATGGCATGATCTCATAATCGGCTTAGTCCATGTTGTAAATGGGCGGTCTTTGTCTTTTACCGATGGAAAAAGACCGAAGCAGCCAAGGTTCACCCCATAGCATATGAGAGAACGATTTTGTGTACCCCACATTGGTACATAAAATAAGTCATACCTAGGACAAAAAAATGGACTTACCACGAGTGTGTGAGATATAAGGTTGGAAGGATATATGTTGTTTTGATAACCACTTGCATCTCATGCATACACGTATCATGTTAACCCCGTGTCTTAAAAGCCATCATAGATATCTGTTGGGTTAGGAAAAAGAATACTTATCAATGAAGAGTTTAGCAAACACGGATATCGGGGAAAAGGAAACCGAGGGACATAAAACTTTACAGCAAGGATAGAAAGACCATTGTGAAAAAAAAGAAAAAAAATTGTGTGTTCTTAGTCCTTAAGAGTTAGACATATGTCCGATGATGAAATTGACTGCTTCAGGTGAAACCTTAGAAACGATAAGTTCTTGATACACTTTTATCTTATGATTTAAGTAATTGATCTAGGTTAGACTCGTGAGCACTTAATCATAGGTTTATAGCAGTGAAAACCTGAGTAGTCGGCAAGGTGACTATTTGGAAAAAATTACAGGTCGGCGAATGACCGTTCGCCTAAATGTCTATCATGATTTGCTTGTGTTATGATGTGTGGTATGGTGGAAAATAAAAAAAAAAGTCTCAAAAAAAAAGAAATTTAACCACCTATAACCGATAAGCGTGAAGCTGCCCATGGGAGAGTATTAGGACCACCATGAGGAGAAATGCTACCTTAAAGGCTAGGTGTGTTGAAAAAAAAAGAAGTTCAAAATGAAAAGAAAAAAGAGAGAGACAAAAGAGAAAGAAAATCATACCACATTGAGCACAGAAAAGCAACTGCAGGCTTAATTGAGACATCTAAGTTGGTTTGACCCATCGATCCCAATTTTTTGACGAAATCATTGAGTTGGCTTACCTGGGGATGAATCTGTAAAGGAACCTTTGCATACACACACTTTGAGTCTGGCTTAGATCATTTATTCAAAGACTTGGATTTGAGTTGTGTTGAATGTTTAGAAGGTTCTTTGGTTCCAATACTGGGCATTCTTTGAGGGCAATAATATGTGTAACTATTGGGACTATTTCGTAGCATGTGATATAATATGATGATATAGAATTCCATATCATGTAGTCCACCTTGACCTAGTGCAAACAGTGGAGAGTAGAAAACTAAGCCAAGTCTGGGGGCGACTAGTCTACCACCCCGTGAATAAGGGATGTATCGAGAACTTGAGCCATGAGACAAAAGAGAACTGAACAATCACCAGAAAAGAACCAGCAGAAGGAAATTATAAGCAGACCCAGGGGGCGACCGAAGACTTTTGTAGGCAAAGGGCGCCAAAGAGCACAGAGAAGGCCTAACCCATCGGAATATGAAATACATGCATACAAGTCACATGCACACAATTTTTTATTTTTTTTTATTCGCAGGTTTTGAAGAAAAGGAAAAAATGGCAAAGACAATCAGTTTCGGGAATGGATCCTAGAGCCGAGGCCCACATTATCAGCAGTTTCGGGAATGGATCCCAGGGTCGAGGCCCACATTATCAGCAGTTCAGGAATGGATTCCAGGGCCGAGGCCCATATTATCAGTAGTTTTTTGGAATGGATCCCAAGGTCGAGGACCATCACATCAGCACGGTTCGGAAATGAACCATCTTTCATCAGTAACGGTTAGGAAATGGACCATCTCAACAAGTAACGGTTCGGAAATGAACCATCTCTCATTAGTAATGGTTCGGAAATGGACCATCTCATCAGTAACATTTCGGAAATGGACCATCTCATCAGGAAACGGTTCGAAAATGGACCGCCATCTTAACAAGTAACGGTTCGGAAATGAACCATCTCTCATCAGTAACGATTCGAAAATGGACCATCTCAACAAGTAACAGTTCGGAAATGAACAATCTCTCATCAGTAACGGTTCGGAAATGAACCACATCACATCAGTAACGGTTCGGAAATGGACCACCATCTTATCAGTAGCGGTTCAGAAATGGACCATAATCTCAACTAAGTAACGGTTCGGAAATAGAGCATCACATCAGCGACGCCTCAGAAATGAGGTTTAGCATACCGGGAATGGCGCTCCGGAAATGGAGCACAGTTCGAAAATGGACCACAATCTAAACTCAGTAACGGTTCGGAAATGGACCATCACATTAGCGACGCCTCGGAGATGAGGTTTAGCATGCCGAGAATGGCGCTCCGGAAATGAAGCACGGTTCGGAAATGGACCACGATCTCAAACGGTTCGGAAATGGACCATCATCACATCAGCGACGCCTCATAAATGAGGTTTAGCATGCCGGGAATGGCACTCCGGAAATGGAGCACGGTTTGGAAATGGACCACAATCTCAAATGGTTCGGAAATGGACCACCATCACATCAGCGACGCCTCGGAAATGAGGTTTAGCATGCCGGGAAAGGCGCTCTGGAAATGGAACACGGTTCGGAAATGGACCACAATCTCAAACGGTTCGGAAATGGACCACCATCACATCAGGGACGCCTTGAAAATGAGGTTTAGCATCCCGGGAATGGCGTTCCGGAAATGGAGCACAGTTCGGAAATGGACCACGATCTCAAATAGTTCGGAAATGGACCATCATCACATCAGCGACGCCTCGGAAATGAGGTTTAGCATGCTAGGAATGGCGCTCTGGAAATGGAGCACTGTTCGGAAATGGACCACAATCTCAAACGGTTCGGAAATGGACCACCATCACATCAGCGACGCCTCGGAAATAAGGTTTAGCATGCCAGGAATGGCGCTCCGAAAATGGTGCACGGTTCAGAAATGGACCACAATCTCAAACGGTTCGGAAATGGACCACCATCACATCAGCGACGCCTTGAAAATGAGGTTTAGCATCCTGGAATGGCGTTCCAGAAATGGAGCCCGGTTCGGAAATGGACCATCTCATCAGTAACGGTTCGGAAATGGACCACCATCTCATCAGTAATGGTTCGGAAATGGACCACCACTCAAGTAACGGTTCAGAAATGGACCACCTCTCAAGTAACGGTTTGAAAATGGACCACTTCACAGTAACGGTTCGGGAATGGACCACCTCTTATCAGCTCAGTCCGGTAGTGATTCCTAGAGATTGCAACATCTTGTAAGGATGAACCTCAGGGGTCGCAGCACCTCACCACCAGATCAACTCAGTTCGAAGCAACAGGTAAGTCAAGCAGCAGCTGGCGAGCCAGGTAAGTAAAAATGCATGCATAACTTTGATTGGATTGTCACTGTCACACACTGCACAAGTCCCATCAAAGTGGGGGTGACTGTAGGCACTGTATTTTTGCATAAAGCCTGATGACAAGCCTCATATGGAGGCACTACCCGATAAGTTGCGGAAGTTGCGGGAAACGGACGTCAGAAGGGAAAATTCAAAAATCAATACCTCGTTGGACTTAATTCGTTTGCTTAGCCTCGGGTTCACTCGATGGACCTCTGTTTTAAAATTTATCCTCGACCCAAAACCCCCGCAAACCACACCAAGCCATACACCCAAGCCCACACACCACCAAGCCACACGCCCAAGCCCACCAAAGAGCCAAGCCACATTCCCAAGCCCACCAAATCCCATCCAAAAATATCCATACATTAAACACATGTTAAAATCCAAACAAATCACCTTCCTAATTTAAATAAATCACATGCCTAAATTAAATAAATCAAATCAAATCTCCTTCCTAAATTAAATAAATCAAATCAAATATCATAAATCTCTTTCCTAAACTAAATAAATCACCTTCCTAAATTGAATAGATCTTTTCCTTATAACACACTAATTAAAGATACCCCCCATGATTGCATGATTTCTTTCCTTCTCATGCAAGGAAAATCCTAGCCCACTCCTATAAAAAGACACACAAACCAAACCCTTCACCCCCTGGGAGAGAGCACACTCCTCACGGCAAAGAAAAAATCACAGCCTTCACGCACTTCCTCTCTCACTCAACAGCCCTTCCACGCACTTCCTCTCTCACTCAACAGTGCCACGTGTCGCAATCCTACGGTGCCGATAGTCTCTTTCCCACGTGTCGCCACGTCACCACCACGTCAGCATCATTCATTGAGTATCTAATCCTTATCTGACACGTGGCGGATAAGAATCTCATCGACCAATCAGAAGCCGCCACGTGTCACAATAATTGAAGCCTAACCACCTCGCCACGTGTCACCTTATCAGCTTATCCAGAATCTTCAAACCGGCGAACCAGAGCGTGCCACGTCGACAAAAGCTGGCGTAGCGACGCTGAAGACCCTAGCGTCGCGACGCTGGAAGCCTACCGAGGCTTATAAATTGAGCTCGAGATTTCAGAATTCATTGTACCACTCTCTCTCTTATATTCTATCTAAAGAGAGAGTTTCTCTCTCTACTTTCTTTTAATTTTTAGTTTTTTAGTTTTCTAATTAATTTTAATTACGTTTTGTAATAATAGTAATTTACTTGTTTTTTACTTTTTACAGTTTTTACTATTTACCATGAGGAGGTAACTTCTCCAGCTATGGTGAAAGGTAATTCTTTTACTGTTACTATTTAGATTAATCTCCCTTAAAAATAATATATTCACTATTTAAAATATTGACTTAAAAAGGATACCGCCAGATTGGTCGGTTGGTAATTCATTTTAATCTGGTTTAAACCTGACTAATAAAGGATACCGCCAGATTGGTCGGTTGGTAATTTAATTTTGGTTCCGCCTTTATGGCTGGTTGGACTTAATTTGACTTAATCAGGTTACCGCCTATATGGCTAGTTGGAAAAAGAATCACAAGTTTATATATTATTTTATGGGAGATATCTAAATTAGTAGTAGTAAAAGTAATTCCTTTTACCTTAGCATTTTATTTTATTGTAATTCACTTTTCAGTATTTACTTTACCGCATTTTTACTTTATGTCTTTTATTTTCAAGTTTTTACTAGCCCTAGTTATGTGTTGTAACTAAATTAGTTATCTGGGGTTGTGATGACTTTTAATATCACCGTTTTATAAGGGGTTAGATTATAGCTTGAGTAATATAAAGATTTATTTATTGAGTCTTAATCTTAATGCTTTTTCATTAACTGGCCATTAATAAAATTGATCTGGTAATCTAAAATGAACTAGACATAGGGATTTTAGGTTTCAGCCTTAGACTCAATAGCCCATGATCTTCCTTGAGGATAGATAACCCTTTAATAGATTTCCTTACAGGATAGGAATATACCTGTTGGGCGGGGGTAGCCATAATTGGAACTTAAACTTAATGAATCCAGATAATTTGGTTGACATAGACATATGGTTCGATTGGGTTAAACTGGGTATTTGTGTCTAACCATCGACAGAGGCTTACACATAATTTAGTGTTCCAGGTTAATAAATCAATATATTACCCAACTTTAAGATAACCACTTCATCTTTAAAATGATATTGGAAGAAATCACAACCTTAGATAGTTTTTAATATTGAATTTTCTTAAAACCTATTTTCGACAATTTTATTTACTTGCTTTTAAATTTAGAATCGTCATCATTTCAAATCAATCAATCAACCTGTTAGATACTATTAATCATTTGACCTCATAAAATTAATAGTTTTGATATTAAGTCCTCGTGGGATCGATATTTTTATACTACTTGAACGATACGTGCGCTTGCGTTATACGTGTGTGTTTACGCCGGTCAACAGCTCCTCCACAAACAAACAAACAAACACGCAGTGAGCCAAAAGACAAAGTACCCAGAACGTGAACAACAACAAACACACACACAGAAGCAGCCCCACATCACCGCAAATTACACCCTTAAAACACCATGAAATTACCACAAATTACACCCTTAAACAGCCCCCAAATTACCAAAAACTGCACCCCTAAAACAGTCCCCAAAATAGCAAAAATAGCAGCAAAACAAAGAAAACAACAGCCCTAAACAATGAGGTGACGAAGGAAAACATTGAACTAGCAAACCAGAAAAGTTGTGGAGCATTAACCCTTCCGACGGCCGCGTAACGCACTTCCAAAAGGCGACTTAAAAGGTAAGACCTGAGGGCACCCTTTTATTTACTCTCGTTCATCTTTTTTGATTATCTATTAGTATTTCTTCGCATGCGTATTGTTAGTCCATGTATGTTATTGTTGTTGGATGAATGATTTTATGCTATCTCTCGCGGTATATCGGATGGAACCCAGACGTAAATTCCGTAGCCGAATCCAAAGGGACGGTAGTGCGGTCTGTTATTGGGATACAACTCCACGTACTGCTTGAGAAATGGCATATATTTCATTTTATTAAATCTTGTGTTCATCTATTGTTCATTATGCCATCATTTACTTTTCGCATGCATTTTATTTAAGCAATGATAATGTAATGCGCATGGACAAAATATGTTGGATTAAAGGTCCTCCGCTTGAGGGATAAAAAAGCCTAAGGGCTACCTTTACCACGACATTTTACCGCGCCGGACGTGGTACATTTAATTGAACGTGAGATATGTTCAATTGAACATCCGAAGTCCTATATAGATGTTTCACATCTCTTTTCTTTCATTCTCGTTATTGATCTTTTTGTGTGTCGCATCACTTCACGTTTATTTACATGCATGATCGCCTCTTTAGTTATTTCTTTCACGTTAGGAATTTAATTATCTATCTTTAATATTTATGCTTTTACTGTTATTATTTATTTATGTTTCCACATTTATCTATTTAATATGTTCATGAGATTGCGTGCTCGCTTTTATTTTGTTTATTCCTATGTGTGCAAACTTAGATATTAGTTAATCTTGCATGTATATGTTGCGTAGACTTGGTTAGATTATTGCATAAATCCGTTCATTACAAGTGACATAAGTAAGGGACCATTCCGAACCCAATGGTTTGAGGTCTTCCTTTGCGAGGGGTGAGTGTGGCCTTAAATCATTTCCCAGTTCACGCTGGGTGGCGACTCCATTTTACTTCTCCGATTTAGTCCCCCGCGGGCTACTCCGTACTCCCGAATGGGCCGCGAGCCCGGGACATCGTCACCGATTTCTGTGTCCTACACCTAGTGAGTGAACTTTGACCATGAGCTGATAATTATAACATGACCTGAGACTACCACCATGACTTGAAACTATAAACTTGAGCTGATAGGTGTAAACATTATTATACAATGTGTAGTCTGCTTAACATGAACTTGTAAACATGACTAAAATCTGTAACATGTATTGAAACTAGATCATGAATTGAAATCGTAAATATCAACTGATGTTGTAAGCATGATCCGAAAACGTAAACCTGACACAGCCGCAAACTTGACATATGACTATGAATATTATACATTGTTAGAACGCCCTTTTAAGTTTTTGGCCTCCAAAATCCAAATGTCACTTTCATTTTTCTAGTTATGCATTCAAAGTATTATTTCACCTACATAAGAAATAAAAATCACAATAAAATGATATAAAACATAAATTTATTTATTATTTTATAAATATGCTAAATTAAGGGGATTAATAAAACTATAAGTGTATATTGATTACTTTCTCTTTATTAATGTACACTTTTAGTGTCCATCACACACCCCCAACTAGCTTATTACTAGTCCATAGTAATTTAAGCGAAAACTTAAAAGAAAAATTCTTATCCAAGTTGATAATTATTTTCTTTCTTTCTAAATAATGAAATAAGTAAATTCTCATTTACCTTTTACCATTCTTCCGTACAGGCATAAAATAAAGTATCAATCAATTCATTGTGCCCACATATTCACAGGTCTTGTTGAAAATAGAGTAATTTTTTTTCCTAAAATTATATTAGAGTTCACACCTTTTTGGCAATGAGAGTTTATTTATAAATACAAAAATCATTTTTTTTAATAATAATACAAATCCTTGTAATGAGCTTTGGGTCAGTGACTTCCAAACCGGTTGGCTTTTGTAACATCTGGTGATCTCGACTACTGTTATATTATGAGATGCTTGAATTATGTTTGAACATATATACACTCATGAAATGACTCTGGGGACAATTGGTGGTTCTTTGAATATTTCGATACGGAATTATACGATGTTCCAATTCAGATAGCTCATGATATTTGGGCCGTAACATTTTCATACGAACTCTAATTTTTATGAATTTTATATCATCGAAAATCTAAGACCGAGAACTATAACTTTCACGTTGGTCATTTTTCCAAATTCGAATCGAAAAAGGTAAAAAATCATAACTTCCGTGACTGCTACAATAATTTTGAGAATAGCCTAGATTTGAGTGATGTGCCACCATGAGTGTGTCCAATATCAGAGTAATGCACTGTTGAGTGCATTACATAAGTTTTCGAGATGCATCTCCATGATTTTTTGAGTTGGGCAATGATCCCTATGTGTGAGTTTATGTTTGTACTGAGTTTTACAACATTAATCATAGTTAGTTGGTCAGAGGCTCAGGGGGATATGATGACCTATTCCCTACCGGTAGCATCTCCCGAATTGAGGATGTTACAGCTTTAGGGCACTGGGTGTTAAGACACCTCTACTGACTTAATTGCTCGGATCTCAGATGCTAAAAAGAAGAAATGTCTGATTTTCTTAAGCTTTCTCTTTAACCTATGTAACGAGCTTTGGGCCAGTGACTCCCATACCAGTTGGCCTTAGGGAACTAAGTGTTAAAATACCCATATGGACTTAATTAATCAAGCTAGAGAGGCTATGAAATCGAACTTAGTCAAACACTTTTTTTTTTACAAATTCAACCTCTATCATTTTACGTGAACAATCACTTCTTATTGAGGCAAGATGTCCAGTTACTAAGTAAAAACTTGATTATTATTATTATTACTATTATCATATTTTAAAAACGGACTCAAGCTCTACCGTTTTACGCGAACAATCACTGGTTGCTGAGGCAAGATGTCCGGTTACTAAGTAAAAGCTTAGTTTTTTTGAATAAAAATATAAATTTCATTGCCTTTAGTTGCTACCTCCAACAAACTAGGGAACTAAATATTACAAAATTTTCACTTACAACCCATAATCACTTCTTATTGAGGCAAGATATCCGGTTACTAAGTAAAAACTTGATTATTATTATTATTATCATTTTTTAAGAACTGACTCAAGCTCTACCGTTTTACGCAAACAATCACTACTTGCTGAGACAAGATGTCCGGTTACTAAGTAAAAGCTTGGTTTTTTTTTGAATAAAAACATAAATTTCACTGCCTTTAATTGCTACCTCCAACAAACTAGAGAACTAAATATTACAAAATTTTCACTTACAACCCACAATCATATGTTACCGTGTATGTTGATAATGCTTATTGAATGAGCATATGAAGATCAAATATAATCAATATTATGGAGAATTCATAAATTTAAATGATTCAAAAAGAAATAAACAAAAATAACTTGTTACGAATTATATTGAGATGCGTCTTAGGAGCGAAAACTCCTTACACTACCATCTCTAAACAACAATTCCACTTGGTTAATCAAAAATTTATTGTTGGTTTGTGTGTAGTTTTTTTTTTAAAAAAACACAAAAGAAAATCAATACAAAATAATATATTTTTTACACACAAAATAAGAATAAAGCAAAAACAACGTAATAAAAACTCTTTTTTCACATAAAACAACATAAAAATGAAAATACTTTTTTTTGAAAGAAAAACACAACAATGAAACATAAAAATGAAAACTATCTAGTCAATTATCCCCTCCCCCAACCAAAGTGAGACATTGTTCCCAATGTCTGAATAAGAAGAAGTAGAATTTAGAAGACATCACCTGGTTAGTGTGGAATTGACAATTGAATCTACGACTATTTAAAAGAAAAATTACAGATTAAAATCCAAGTCCACTCTACACTTCTTGCCACTATCGTTAACAAACCAATTCAACTTGGAAAGAATGAGGTTGATTTTTACAGTTAGGATGATATCTGTACCAGTTTCGAAATGAACCCAAGTCTTTTGGCATCCTCAAGAAATACTAAAAGAAATCGAGAAAGTGATCAATATTGAGTAGTCCAATGGGTTTTCGGTGAATGTTCAAGTTCGCCGATGATGCAACTGTGAATTTTTCTTCCAACGTGCCAACCCACATGGTTAAGCAATAAAAACGTCAGCATGATTAATCATTTCAGTAATTCTTTCATACATACCTGAGACAATGCATTCTTCTCCATTTGATTTTCCATTGAGGTTTCCGTCTAGCAAAGGTTTTGGAATGATCCCTAAAACTTGATTGTCACTTTCTTGCACGACCTTTGAAACGCATCCCATCAATCCAAGATTGCCACCGCCATATACTAAGTGCATGTTTCTTTCTGCCATAAAGCTACCGAATTCTTTTGCAGCTTCAACAAATTCTGGTTTAGTTCTGAAACTAGTTCCACAAAACACATAGATATTAGTGGCTCATCATCTTGAATTTTTCTCCATTTTGCTCTCTCTTATCTGGGTATGTCAAAGAGAGAAATAACGAGCTGTATTTATGGATCCTGAAAAAGGGTGAGTAATAAAAGCACCAGTACCTACAAAAATAACAATTGTCAGATGAATAGTAAAATATATCGTGAAAGTCAAAAAGTTTAGATACTGTCGGCAAAAATTAAAGTAAAGAAAATCAAAACAGTAAATTAAAGTAAATCAAAACAGTAATTTAAAGTAAAGGAAATCAAAGCAATAAATTGAAACAATATGTATTGGTAGTTGTGATTGTGGCTCATATTTTCCTCTGGTTTTACTGCCAATAACGGCTTGAACACCCTCTATGGGTTGAAGATATGCTTCCCATCCAATTTTCTTATAAATTAGAAAATATGGTCTTTTAAAGTTTGATTCCCGAGACTGTATTGTTGTCTTTCTTTTTGAAATTGTGTATGCAAATTGTGAATTACTCGATGAACATGTCCACTACGATGCATCTCAAGAGTCAATGATATCATCTAAAGACTCCTTACTCAAGCCATCCTTAATGAATTGAATTTTATCTTCGCGATTGTCAAACATCATTCCTAAAGAACGACAACGAGTGTTGCACGTCCAGCGTGCACATTTATAACAAACACCTAATTGTTTAGTTCTTCATTTTTTAGCATATTTGTTTTTCACTAAACCAGGCATTAAAAAATGAAAGAGCCAGATGACTCACCTACCAAGCGAACCCTGACTTCAATTACCCAACGAATATAACTAGGAATACCATTGATCATAAGAAGCCTCATTCTTTCGGTGTGTGCTTAGTAAATTTCTATTAGATAATTTTGGGAGAGAGAAGGAAAATGATTGTGGAATTTTACAAGAGTTTCTTCCATGCCTTGATTGTAGGGTATCAGTGATTTTAGGAAACTGAAAGAACCAACTTAGAGTCACGGATTACCGTTATCCTCTGTTTAACCGCGGTGCATGATTCTGAAAAAAAAAATAATGCTACAAAACTCAAGAAAAAATGAAAATGAGACAAATACAAATAAAAGAAAAGAAAATACATCAATCACAGTACATTGGGTTTGAAAGGAAAAAAGATTCTTGAAAATTTAAATACTCCAAAAATGATTTCACATGTTGTCAATTCACTTTAAATACATCATCATCCATAATGTTCTTAATGACAATAGCTTCATAAGGGTAAATGTGCTTCACAAGAATTGGGCCACTCCATTTGGATTTCAATTTTCTAGGAAATAAATGAAGACGAGAATTATAAAGCAAAATTTTTTAAGCAATTTCAAATATTTTTTCGTGAAATTCAACTATCATGAATAATTTAGTTTTTGCTTTAAGAATTTTCGCATTCTTATATGAATCATTCCTTAACTCTTTAAGTTCATTTAATTACAGTTTACGTTCATGACTGACATTTTCAAGGTTTGAATTGAATGTTTTAATTGCCCAATATGCCTTATGCTCAAGTTCTACAGGCAAATGATAAGGTTTTCCATAAACTAACGATTATGAGAGATTCATAAAGATGTTTTGAAATCTGTTCGGTATGCCCAAAATGCATAAGTCAGTTGAAGAGACCAATCTTTGCGATTTGGGTTGACCATTTTTTCCAAAATTTGTTTGATTTCCCTATTTGTTAGTTCAGCTTGACCATTTGTCTAAGGGTGATAGGAGGTGGAAACTTTATGTGTAACTCCATATTTTTTCATTAAGGGTCTGATAAAAAAGTGTTTACCTCCATCACTTATAATAGCCCGAAAAATTCCAAATCGACTTAAAATATTTTCTTTTAAAAATTTAATCATAGTTTTGTGATCATTGTTTCGACAAGGAATCGCCTCAACCTATTTTGAGACATAATCGACTGCAACTAAAATATATAAAAATCCAAATGATGGTGGAAATGGACCATGAAATCTATTCCCTAACAATCAAAGATTTCGATGATAAGGATGAGATTTAAAGGCACCATATTTCTTTTTGAAATAGATACCAAGTTTTGACAATTTTCACAAATTTTGTAGAAATCACGTGTATCTTTGAAAATGGTGGGCCAATAAAATCCATAATGCAAGATTTTTGCAGCGGTTTTCTTAGATGAGAAATGACCTCCACATGCTTCTGAATGACAAAACTGAATAACACCACTTATCTCATTGTCTGATATGCATTGTCGGAAAATTTGATTAGGGCAATACTTGAACAGATATGGATCGTCCTAGTAGAATTTTTTTGACTTCGGTCAAAAATTTCTTATTGTCTTGATGGCTCCAATCTGGAGGTATTATTCATGTTGCAAGAAAATTGATAATATTAGCATACCAAGACATTGTATTTACAGAAAATAAAAAATCATAAGGAAAATAGTCATTAGTAGGGGTTGTGTCAATTGATGACTCATTTGTGAGTGTCGATAAATGATCAGTAACATGTTCTCTGCTCCTTTATTGTCCTTGATTGTGAGATTGAATTCTTGAAGCAACAAAATCCATCCTAATAATCTTGGCTTTGTATCTTGTGTAGACATCAAATATCTAATAGCAGTATGGTTAGAATAAAAAAAAGGTTGAGGAACCAATTAAATATGATCGAAATTTATCCAATGTAAATATTACAGCAAGTAGTTATTTTTCCATGGTAGTGTAATTCATTTGTGTACTGTTTAATGTTCTACTTACGTAATAAATTACATATGGCTTACCTTCATTTCTCTGTCCTAATACTGTGCCAACTACATAATCATTGGCATCACACATTATCTCAAAAGGTAAAGATCAATCAGAGGATTTCATGATATGAGCAAAAGTTAAGAGACTGATAATCTTTTCAAATAATTTTTGACATTCTTCTGTCCATTTAAATATTACATCTTTTAATATGAGGTTACACAAACGTCGTGATATAGTACTAAAGTTTTTAATGAACCTCCTATGAAATCATGCATGTCCTAAGAAAGAATGGATTTCCATGACTGTTTTTTGTGGTGGCAATTTAGAGATTACCTTTATTTTTTCCTTCTCAACCTCAATACCTTTAGATGACACAACGTGATCCAAAACAATTTGAACTAGAGCAAGTGGGAGAAATTGTTAGGGTTGGTGCTCGGAGTGCCAATCCGAATCGTATTTATGTCAGATTCATAAATACGATCAATTCTTTTTTCCATAATATTACTTATTTAATGGTAGCACATCTTGTCTTTTATATACATATTCGATCTAATTACGATTAGATATCTAATTATGATTAGATTGAAACTAGATCTGATTTAGTGATACATGTATATTAGATAAAGACCATAGGATTTATAATGTAGTGCGTAGTTACAACGTAGTTTGTAATTGACATTGGGAAGCGTCATTATAAGTTGTATATCCTTAAATAAAGTTTCTGGTCAAGATTTACTAACACAGGTCAGTTAGTAAAATCCGCTGAGACCAGTACATGTCGTATATCGTGACTTGGTCCGATGGTTTATCCCAATGAAATCCCATATAGTCATCCTTATATTTGTACGCATGTATTATGAAATCCCATATAGTCATCCATATATTTGTACGCATTGTAATGAAAAGAACATTTATTCCATTGGTTGCATCATTTACCTTAGTCTTGGCTTAATGTATTACAATCCATATATCCATGTTATGATAGCATTTGAGTATTATTTCTTGTGGTATATCGGATGGAAACCCAGACATAAATTCCGTAGCCGATTCCGAATGGACTGTAGTACGGTCTATACTTGAGATACAATTCCACGTACCACTTGGAAAAGTGCTCACATGTGTGTTTGTGTCCATATTAGTTATCTTCTTTTGCACCACGTCATAGCATGCTTACTTTAATGCCTAATTGTATCCTTAATTGTCTTTTTGCATTATGTACTTAGTTGACTCTTTTACGCATGGACATGTAATGGCTATTTGTTTATGCTTCCGCACGTATAAGTATGATATGTCTATGAAATCACATGTTCACCATTATTTGATTCGCTTTTATGTGTGCTTGCGTGGTTAGTGTGTGCTTGTGTTTCCATGAATACAATATGCCAATGAAGTTATATGTTCGTTGCTGCTTTGACGTACTTTCAAGCATGCAATCTTAGATGTAAGATATATGCAAATTTAGGTGTAAGTTTTATTTTTGCGCATATGAACTTAGAAGCATGATACTCTTGGAAATAAGTGTTACTTAAGCTTGATTAAATTATTACACAAATCCTTTCATTACAAGTGACTTAAGTGAGAGACCATTCTGAACCCACGTTTTGAGGTCTTCCCTTGCGAGGGGTGAGTGCGGCCTTAAATCTCATTTTCCCGGTTCACACCGGGTGGCGACTCCATTATTCTCCGGTTTAGACTCTCGTGGCTACTCCGTACTCCCGACTGGGCACCGAGCCCGGGACAGCATGCGTCGTCCAGTTCCTGTGTCCCATAGTCTGGCGACTCCACTGGGGATAGAGAATCAGCCCCGAAATATTGTCTTGTCATGTTTGGATTTATGTTCTAATTGACTGTGTCTATAGTGGATAAAATGGGGGTTTAATCAAAGGCATTTTGAGGCTAGGTAATGGTTTGGTGTCTTCCTTCATTCACTACCTTTCTAGAAGCAAAAGTTGTGAAGGCACCTATATAGCCATCTACCCGTAGCCTATTGTGATGGACTAATTTGGAGAACTCGTTGTTTATTCCTGTCACCAAGCGATAAGAGCCTAAGAGGCTATGGTACTTAAGAGAGCCTCGCTCCACCCTCCCTCTGGGGAATCTACAACGAGAAATCCATTTGACAGTCAGTCATACACCATAGCTCATTGGCACGTACCTTAGTGTATAAAAAAGGGTGCGCTCACTTGGTCGCTCGAATCCTTGATTGAGGAGACCTAGTTGTGGGCCATCATTCGCCGGTGAGAGCCTTTGTCTACACTCTTGCGAACCCACCCATAGACCGGGGTTGTATGGTTAAAGTAACAATTATTTCCTTGAGTATGTGCTTGTGGACCATCCTCATTTGGATGCAGTTGGACTATTGTCAGAAATGCGAACTTGCTGGGCCATTTAAACTGGGGCGAGTTCGTACCTTATGACCATTAGGCCCAAAGCTTCTGAAATGTTGATGGGCTATTCTGTAGAAATCATTGTTTTATATTTGCATTATCTTTCTTTTATGCTTGTGTTTGGGAACATCGTCGTTTGGATCCATTTGGACCATTTGTCATGGGATATGGGCTTGTTGGGCCATTTAAACTGGGACAAGAACGTATTTTATGACGATTGGGCCAAATGCTTCTAAGTGATTGATGGGCCACTTTGTGCTTATGTTCGGAACATTACCATTTGGAATTAGTTGGGCTCCTTGCCATGAGATGTGAACTCGTTGGGCCATTTAAACTAGGACGAGTTCACTCCTATGACAGTTAGCCCAAAAGCTTCTAAAATGATAACGGGCCGATTTGTTTGAAAATTTTAGTTGATTTAGTATGTTATATATGTTACATGCATCTCATGCACCTCATACATACATATATCATGTTAACACCTTCTATGTCTCAAAAAGACATCATAGATACCGTTTGGGTTAGAGAAGGGACAAGACTCACTAAAAGAACAATAACAGGCATGAGTGAATCCGGTAACGAGGTATCCCGTATGGATCAGTTAGAGAACGGTTTCGCCAAGATTACCGAACAGTTGCAAACCTTGACTACCGCCATGGCAAATATGGTTGTACCTCGTGCTGGGGGAAATTCTGATAATGTGAGGCGCGAGGACCCTCTGAATGGGTTGGGGGATGATATCCCCACTTTTGATGATGACATGGTAGAGTATGCAACAGGCAGAGTGATTGGGTCTCAGGCAGAATTTCAGAAGCTCTGGGATCAGGTTGAAACAGTTACCCACAAAATGAGGGGTAAACATGAAGAGTTGTTAGATTATGAGGCAATGACCTTCGGAGAACAGCTGCCAGCTCAGTTTAAAATGCCCGACATGGCCAAGTTTAATGGGAATGGAGACCGAGAGTCCATCTGCAGCAATATGTCTCAGTCATGAGTTCAGTGGGCCTATCACAGCGCCAGGTCCAAAAGATGTTTGAGATGTCACTCGAGAGGGCACCTGTGGTTTGGTATCATAGCCTTGAGAAGAAGGTTAAGGAAGATTGGAGAGAACTAGCTGATGCTTTTCTGAAGCAATATGTTACAGACTTAGAGATTGACTTGTCACTCCATGATTTGGAGAACACTAAACAGAAGCCAGAGGAAAGTTTCAAAGAGTATGTGGATCGCTAGAGAAGCCAGCTTTTGAAAATGTAGACTCGGCCTTCAGAGAAAGACCAAATTAAGATGATTATCATGGGCACCAAGCCCTCTATTTATGGTAAGCTGAGGAGGATGACCTCCATGATTACTGATTTCCGGCAGTTGAGAGAGACTATTATGGATATTGAAGAAGAGGAGGCTGAAAACAGAAAGTTTTAGGGCCAGAATAGAAGAACTTTTGAGGGGCATTCTGAGACTAAGCCCGCTACTGCCGAGGTTGCTGCCATCAGGAACCGGCAATTCTCCAACCTTGGTAGACCTTTGTCGAAGGTATTTGAAAAGTTACAGGGACAAGGAATCTTGAAACCCTTAGAAGGCAACCCACTTCCACACCCCCCACCGCCACACATACATGTGAACCCTTTATTGTCACTTCCACCAGCTACATGGCCATGACACCGAAAACTGCACCAGCCTCAGGCATGAAATTCAAGATCTCATAGATTCCCATAAAATACCCGACCCAGGAAAAGAACAACCCAACACACACAGAAACCCTCTACCAAACTACCACTCCGTTCAACCACCCACCTACATGATCAACTCTGGATTGCCCGAAACTTTTGTCCTCCAAGCTCTCAACCACTCAGCTTCTTTCATGGGGATAAGGAACGACAGCAGTGGGGGAACATAGGCTAAGGAAGAAGGCAATGCTGCGAATGATAAAGCTGTTACTCCTGGTTATTTGATCTTGCATTTTCAAAGACATTGAGTTTATCTACTTGTTTGAACCGTTTCTTAATGATAATAAAGACGTTCATTTCGCTTACTTGCCTGAGGCTCTTCCTTTCAACCTGTAACATGAGTATATTTGGCAAAAGCATTCAACCCTGGTACTATGATACTCAGCGATGTTTAGAACATGGGGAATTCCCGAAAGAAGCAAGCAGAAAAGATAAGATAGACATTCAGAAATTGGGAAATAGAGGCAGTGAAAATATCAGACTTGGAAGTGAATTAGTTCACCGAGCCGATCAACGTAGAAAGATTGAAGCAGTAGCTTACCTGAGGAAAATAAGACTGAGCAGTCGCCAAGAGAATTAGCAGAAGACCTAACCCAACGGGATGGGAAACTCATTCACGCATGCATGCATACACGTAACATATTTTGCATTCCTTTTTGTGTTTTGTGTTTGTTTTTTTGTATTCCCAGGCTTTGAAGAAGAAAAGAGAAAGCGGCAAATGAAAGCCAATTAGAAGCATCAACATAACATCAGCAGTTTACGGACGAGTCCCAGGGTTGAGGCCCATATCAGTACCAGTTTGGGGCGAGGCCCACATCAGTAACAGTGTTGGGGCGAGGCCCACATCAGTTTGAGGGCAATGCCCACATCATCATCAATCTGGGGGCGAAGCCCACATCAGTACCAGTTTGGGGGCGAAGCCCACATCAGTACTAGTTTGGGGTGAGGCCCACATCATTATCAACATCAGTTTTGCCGGGTATGACACTCTGGGGGCGAGGCCAATATCTTTATCAGAATCAGTCTGGCCGAGTATGACACTTTGGAATGGCACTCCAAGAATGAAGCAGTGTTCGAGAATGAATAAGCCAAAAATGGCAATCCGAGAATGGAACATGGTTCGAGAATGAACAAGCCGAGAATGGCAATCCAAGAATGAACAAGCCGAGAATGGCAATCCAAGAATGGAGCAAGGTTCGAGAATGAACAAGCGAGAATGGCAATCCAAGAATGGAGTAAGGTTCGAGAATGAACTAGCCGAGAATGGAAATCCGAGAATGGAACAAGGTTCGAGAATGAACAAGCCGAGAATGGCAATCCAAGAATGGAACAAGGTTCGAGAATAAACAAGCTGAGAATGGCAATCCGAGAATGGAACAAGGTTCGAGAATGAACAAGCCGAGAATGGCAATCCAAGAATGGAGTAAGGTTCGAGAATGAACAAGCCAAGAATGGTAATCCGAGAATGGAACAAAGTTCGAGAATGAACAATCCGATAATGGTAATCCGAGAATGGAGCAAGGTTCGGGAATGAACAAACCAAGAATGACACTCCGAGAATGAAGCACGGTTCGGGAATGGACCGCCTCACAGTAACGATTCAAGAATGGACCACCTCTCATCAACTCGGTTTGAGAATGGACCACATCACAACAAAATCAACTCAACTCAGCTTGAGGCAGCAGATGAGCAAGGTAAGTGAAAATGCATTACATAACTTTGATAGGATTGTTCAAAGTCACACACTGCACAAGTCCCATCAAAGTGGGGGCGACTGTAGGCATTGCATTTTTGCATGTGAAACCCGATGATGAGTCTCAGTTGGAGGCACTACCTTTTTAAGTTAAGAATATTACGGGAAACGGTCGTCGGAAGGGAATCGGTATTTCGTTAGATCCTTGTTCACTTATTTAGCATCAAGCTCGCTTGTTGGACCTCCGTTTAGATCACCTTTGGCCCAAAAAAAAAACCAAAACCTTTTAATCTAGCCCATACACGCCTAACCCACTCACCAAGCCAAACCAAGCCCACACCACATCTAGCCCACACGCCCACCATGACTAGGCCCACACGCCCATCACCCTAAATTACACCCAATTAAATAAAATATTAAATTAAATATTAATTAGATAATGTAATTGAATTAAATAAAATAATTAAACCATTTACCAATTAAATAAAACATAAAATATAATCCTACCTAATTTAGATAAATCAAATATATTAACTTCCTAACTAAATAAAATCATATACTAAATTAAAGAAATATCATGCCTAATTAAATCACTCATAACCAATTTAAAGATATTGACTTCCTAATCTAAACCAATCTTGTCTCCATCAAATCCATTGCTTTCCTTCTTTAACTCTAAATCAAATCCCTTCCTTGTGAGACAAGGAGAAGCCCTAGCCCTTCTCTATATAAACAAAGCCAAACCAAGCCTCTCCAGCTCTCTGATTCGCACTCTCTAAGATGGTAAAAAGCCAACTAAAACAAATAGAAACCTTACTCTCTCCACATACAACACACTCGGCATCCCCCACAGCCTTCACTCCACCGCTTCAAACTCATCAAACCAGCCTGCCCCTAAACGCACCTCAGCCTCTTCTCCATGCACTCACAAACCACACACACGTAAAGCACCACCCCTCACACAAACTGACCATACGGCACCCTCACAAATGAACCCTCATCAATAACCTTCATAGCCTACAAGCCCCACTCATTAGCCGCCACGTCCCGAGAGCCCTCATACACTTCAGCCGCACAGCAAACCACCCCTCACCTTCACGCACTCATCCCTCACAAACGCCATCTCACTTTCACGCATAGCCCCCCACGTAAGCCCCCCCCTCACGCGCAGCACCCACAATCAAAACAGCCGCACCATAAGCCCTCCACCCATCAACCGACTAAACTGTCCCACCGAGCCATCACGCACACACTGCCCATTAACCAGCCATATTCCAATAGCCCCTAAACTACCCTGAAACAGTCCCCAGAAACCACCTAAAACAGTGAGCAAACAACCCCAAAAAATCGCCAAAACAGTCCCCGAAACACCCAAAATAGTAGCCTTAATATACCTGAAACAGTGAGCAGAAAATACAGAGGAAACAGCATCAAAACAGAGGCCAAACAGCAAGAAAAACAGCAAAACAGTGAGCTAAGATGCTAAACCAGTGAACCAGAAAAGTTGAGGAGCTTTAACCCTTCCGATCTCCGTGAAACGAGAGTCCGAAAGTCGACAAAAAAGGTTAGACCTGAGGGTATTTTTCACATCCGTTTTCTGTTTTATTTTTATTATTTATTGAGTATTGTTCGCATGATTATTATGTTAAAATGCATGTTGTGGCCCTTGAGTAGATAAATATGCATGTATTACGAAATATTGTATGTTGTGGCCTTGGAATAAAATGAAAGATGTGTCAACTCTCGCGGTATATCGGATGGAAACCCGACATAAATTTCATAGCCGATTCCGAATGGACTGTAGTATGATCTGTACTCGGGTTACAACTCCACGTACCACTTGAGTAAACGGCACATTCTTTTGTTTTATGTTGCTTTGATTTACTTGTTATTTATCATTTAAATTCCGCACGTTATTTGTTTATGCATGATGTGATCGAGCGCATGGGCTTAGTAAGTTGGATTAAAGGTCCCCTATTTTGAGGGGTTAAAATCCTTTATCACGATGTTTTGCTGCGCCGATTGATGTATATTCGGTTGAATGTAAGATGTGTTCAATCGGGTATACGAAGCCGATATTATGGTCTTTATTTTTTATATGCATTGTGTTAATTGCGCATGGGCTTAGTAAGTGCGATGAAAGATCCTCTAATTGAAGAGGTTAAAATCCTTTACCACGATGCTTCACCGCGCCGGATATCTTTGTATTCACTTTTGTTTTATATATATGCGTTGTGTTAATTGCGCATGGGCTTAGTAAGTGCGATGAAAGGTCCTCTAATTGAAGAGGTTAAAATCCTTTACCACGATGCTTCGCCGCGCCGGATATCTTTGTATTTACTTTCGTTTCATATATATGCATTGCAATAACTGCGCATGGGCTTAGTAAGTGCGATGAAAGGTCCTCTAATTGAAGAGGTTAAAATCCTTTGCCACGATGGTTTGCCGCGCCGAATAAGGTGTATTCGATTGAGTGTGAGATGTGTTCAATCAGATACGCGAAGCCCGATATCATTTTCTTTACTTTATATATGCATTGTATTATGTGTGCATGGGCTTAATAAGTGGGATTAAAGGTCCTCTATATAGAGGGGTTAAAAGCCTTTACCACGATATTTTGTCACGCTTCTTGCCATGGCATTTACCTTTTAGCACATCATTGCTCTGTTCACGCATGTATTATGAAATCCCATATAGTCATCCTTATCTTTGTACGCATCGTAATGAAAAGCACATTTATTCCATTGGTCGCATCATTTACCTTAGTCTTGGCTTAACGTATTACAATCCATATATCCATGTTATGATAGCATTTGAGTATTATTTCTTGTGGTATATCGGATGGAACCCCAGACATAAATTCCGTAGCCGATTCCGAATGGACGGTAGTGCGGTCTGTACTTGAGATACAATTCCACGTACAACTTGGAAAAGTGCTCACATGTGTGTTTGTGTCCATATTAGTTATCTTCTTTTGCACCACGTCATAGCATGCTTACTTTAATGCCTAATTGTATCCTTAATTGTCTTTTTGCATTATGTACTTAGTTGACTCTTTTACGCATGGACATGTAATGGCTATTTGTTTATGCTTCCGCACGTATAAGTATGATATGTCTATGAAATCACATGTTCACCATTATTTGATTCGCTTTTATGTGTGCTTGCGTGGTTAGTGTGTGCTTGTGTTTCCATAAATACAATATGCCAATGAAGTTGTATGTTCGTTGCTACTTTGACGTACTTTCAACCATGTAATCTTAGATGTAAGATATATGCAAATTTAGGTGTAAGTTTTATTTTTGCGCATATGAACTTAGAAGCATGATACTCTTGGAAATAAGTGTTACTTAAGCTTGATTAAATTATTACACAATCCTTTCATTACAAGTGACATAAGTAAGGGACCATTCCGAACCCAACGGTTTGAGGTCTTCCCTTGCGAGGGGTGAGTGCGGCCTTAAATCTCATTTTCTCGATTCACACCGGATGGCGACTCCATTATTCTCCGGTTTAGTCCCCCGTTGCTACTCCGTACTCCCGACCGGGCAGTGAGCCCGGAACAGCATGCGTCGTCCAGTTCCTGTGTCCCACATTAGGGTTGGTGCTCGGAGTGTCAATCCGGATCGTATTTATGTCTGATTCATGAATACGAGCAATTCTATTTTCTATAATATTACTTATTTAATGGTGGCACCTCTTGTCTTTTATACACATATTCGATCTAATTGCGATTAGATATCTAATTATTATTAGATTGAAATTAAATCTGATTTAGTGATACGTGTATATTAGACAAAGACCCTAGGATTTACAACGTAGTACGCAGTTACAACGTAGTTTGTAATTGACATTGGGAAGTGTCACTATAAGTTGTATATCCATAAATAAAGTTTCTGGTCAAGATTTACTAACATGGGTCGGTTAGTAAAATCCGCTGAGACCAGTACATGTCGTATATCGTGACTTGGTTCGATGGTTTATCCCAATGAACCATGAGTCTCAGAAGACTCGTATAGACAAGAATGTGTTTATTTGATAAACATTGAACGACTCACTAAAGATTTCCTAATAGATGGTACACAACGTCAATATGAATATTCTCGAGTTGAGCGAGCATAGTGGTCATTTGACTTGAGATACCACTGTGGATATATGAGTTATCCTCCACACTTTGATGGCAGTCACGTCACCGATCTATTTAGATCAGACCTCCGCATGTTCATTGGTGTGGACTGATGCTCATGATATCCTATGCGTATCAAGATAGAATCTGTCAGTCCTGTGTACAGGGTATAGGCATCCTACATGTGTTTGCGATCTAGTAAATCCATGGCTGTGGTATAACTTCGGAAATCAGTTCCGAGTGTTATTTAGATATTGTAAATTGAAAGTCGACTATATTATACCGAAAGGATTTGACATTTTTATCTATATCCCAGGTATAATATGGATAGCCTGTGACGGAGGGATTATACGTATGCAATGACCTCGACTTGCATAGTTTAGCGAGATTATCAGTGGTCGTCATAATTCATGAGTGGGTGAATTATGGACACGAAATTAGATTTCGTGACAGATAAACCTAAACTTAGAGAGTACAATAATATGAAGTGTACTCATTGAGCACTTGGGCAACGCGTTATGAATAATTCATAATACTTCACCGAATTAAATGAGTTAATTCGAATCGTTTAAACGGTTAAACGAAAACACATGCATAGGGGTATTTTTTGGTCAATAATAATTATTGTGTTTGTATCTGACATAATTTGATTAGATACACATTAATATTTGTCAAATGAGATTTTGACACATGTCACTTCTATATGTATTTTATTTAATGTAAATAAAATACATATGGATATAATAATTATATTAATTAATTATTTAGGTATTTAAATGTTAAATATTTAGATGATTAATTGATATATATATATTTCATAATTGTTATGGAATATATGTTTAATTATTATTGGTTACACTTGGCATTAAATTTAAGGTTAAAGTGTTAAATTTGATTTTTGACTACTTTAACTTTATATTTAATTTAATTTGATAATTTTCATTTGTGATAATTGTTATCACACATGCTTATTATTAATTAGATACATGTGGTCTGGTTTATTAATTTGATTTTGGATAAAATTAATTTTTACAAAAATGACAATTATGCCCCTAGTAAAGTATGTTTTCATGTTTTAAAAGGGAAAAATTTTTCTTTTTCTTCCAATGGAAGCTCCATGGCTGAAACATGCTCCAAAAATTCCTTTCAAATTTGGCTTGATGATTCAAGAAGAGAAATGAAGAAAATCAAGAAAAATACTAAGGAATTAGAGGATTAAAGGTAATTCTACAAATCCATAAGCTTATAAATTTTGTTTCTTGTTTCTTGATGATCTAGTGAGATCTATGGTTTTTTTTTCTTTAAAATTTGGGGTTTTTGGTTTTGGAGGATGGAATTGGAAGCCTAATGCATGTGTGAAGTTGTTTTTGGTAATATTATTGTAATATTTATCCAATTTGATCATTTGATAATATGTTGCCATTCTAGAGTGTTATGACCACTCTTGTAATGCCTAGAATTATTCTTGGGTGGTTCATGTGTGGTGACTTTGATTGGTGTTTTGATTAATTAGATTAATCTTGAAAAATTGGATTTAAAGCATGAAAAATTGAAAATTATTGCTTCTGGATCAGATCTGGTAATACTATTCATATGGTGATGAAAATGTTGTCATTTGAATGTATTGGATGTGTTTTGGGTGTTGGAACAATTGCCAGAAATTATTTCGGAGTTGAAATAAGTGAAAACGGCCAAAAACGGCGTTATCCGGTGACTTTTGAGCCAACCGGGTGACGGCTATCCAAACAGTGAATTTGTCACTATTAGGGCAGCCCATGAAATGCCCTAATACTATTGGGGCTGACCTGGGCAGCCCTCATATGTATTGGGTAGTCGGTTCGGTCAAAAACGCGTTTTATGTCATTTGCGGAAAAACATTTTCGTAAAAGTTTCGCGACATTTCTTATATATTTGTCGTTATTTGATATAGAATAATGTGTTTAGGTGAAATATGAATGAATTATTCATATTAGATTTTGAATAATTTATTCGGTAAATTTAAAAGTTTAAAATTACGATTTCGCCCTAACAGCGCTTCTGCTGCGTCCGTTACCCATAACCCCAACACTAGTCTCACAAAATTAATCCCCAAATATTTTAGAGATTAAATCACACTCGTAATTTTTATTTGAATTTCTTCTTGTTCTTTTTTTTTTTGGTTTCTCAACACCTGAGAGAGAAGAAAATGAAAATGAAGAAGATGAAGGCTTGGGTTCTAAGAATATATTATCCAAAAATTAACAAAATCTTTTCCCCTTCCTACTTTGAAAAAATCGACCAAGTAAGGATTTTGGTATTAATTCTGTAACATAAAATTTAATTACCATAATGAAATATGTGTTACAAAATTAAAAGTGCAATTACCTTTCAAAAAGTGTTTCCACCAAATTTAAATCCAAGAGTTTTGCAACCTAGCATAACTCACCAAGAGTTTCCAAATTTAACGCAAGAGTTTTGCAACTTAGCATAACTCACCAAAGGGTTTCTAGAACCCAAGATTTGGAAATTCTAAATTTGGCCTTATTAATTATATCATATATAATTTAATATTATGCATTCAATAATTATCATATAATTATTAAAATCATATATTAACTTTTAATATATAGTTTCCAGTATGACTAAATATTATTAATCATATTAATAATATTTAAACATATGTGAGTATATAATTGGACTATCCAATTATACTAAATCCGCTATAGTATATCGAGCTAGCACGGGGACCAAATGGACCACGGTTCCGAGCTCCAATAATCTCGAAATATTAATTAAGCTCTTAATTAAATATTCTGAATTATTAACTCCGGATTATTCCACTAAAAACCCAAAGTTGCACTCTCGTTGCTGCAGATGATATATTAAGCCGAACCAAGTCGGTGTCCATCAATATCATCACTACATATGAATTGACCATTCACTAGTATCTCGTAATTAGAGCGGGTCATAATGTGTTTATACCACTCTAATTATTTATACCTTAAGTACCATTGATTCTCTAATGAATAATTTATTCATAACCATTATGAATTTTAGTCTTTCTATTCGTAATAGAAAGACTTGAGCGCTCTAACCATTCAAGTACTGAATCAACCCTTAAGGAATATACTCATCTACTTCTTGCAAGAATGAGTGAACTCCATGTCTATGTAAAACGTCCCCAGCCACACACCAAACCATGTTCCCAAAGTACGTAGCTATTGGTCGGGACTGGTACACCAACCTCACCTCTGTAAATCAAAGGACATAGCCTGCCATGCAGGAGTTCGTAGTATACTCAGGATTAGGATCGATCCACATATGACCATCTAGTATATCGAAATAAATTTCTTTATTTAACGAATATTATAAGAAAGTCATTTTTATCTGGGTCCAGTGCTATATGATCACATCATACAAGGTGCCTCCATTCCCATGTCTCCACATGGACGATCTCGGATCAAGGTCGCCATATAATTATAGAATGGACCACAGCTATAGATAAACCACAAATAAAGTACCCGTTTTGTTTGCTCTCTATGGACTATTTTAGATTACCAACTTCAGACTTAAATCCTCTTGTGTATGACACTCATACACTGAGTCCGAAGGTACATAAGTAATATAGGGTAATCAAGATAATTTACAATATGCAAAATTTAAACAAACACTTTGATAAATGAATAATGCATCATTTTATTTCATAACATATAAAACCATTTACATTAAATGAAGCGTTGGAGCATATATCCCAACATAAAGGATGTGAAATGATCATCCTAATATTTAGGATATATATGGTATCATTAATTGAAGGGAAATTATCATACGTCCACTTGAAAACTGTCTAATATTCAAAAAAATACACAATTTTGAGAAAATATCATATATGCATCATGAAAGAGGGGTGTGTGTAATTCATTTTAATAACATGCATAATACAAGTAAATTAATGCAATCCTAAAATCAATACATATTTAAGGATTTAGAAAAATCTGTAAAATATTCTGTAGATGTAGATAATAACAAGTCGAGTTTTTACTCTATCATTAAGAACTTATTAGCCCCGCTCGGTGCACAACGGATTTTGTGGCTAATGTTCTCCCAGGATTCTTTGGTGACTTCTTGATTTAGGGCACTCCTTGAATAAAGAACACAAACTAGGAACAATAGTTGAAACTCTCTTTCTAGACGTTAACAACTAATTTTTCTTTTTCAAAAGTCAATCCCAAATGAATAACCTAAATGTTATAATTATAGAGATGGAAGGATGCTATTGAAGAGACACCTTTAGGCTTAAGGATGTAATCCTTTAAATGGTTATATCTCTTCAATGCACCCTTAACACTCAAAAGGTTATTACATTTCAGTCTATGGACTTATCCCTTCATTTTTATGATTTTCCTAAAAGACATATATTAGAGGCATGTCTTTCCACTAAAGAATTGTATAAGTACTTTCAGAATTAGAAAATTTCCTATAATCCCCCACAATCTACTAATTAAATGTATACACTAAAGAGAGTTTCCATGAAATAAAACTGCATCGAAATAGGTACCTTTCGCCTTGAACCTTTCCTAGTGAATGACAATCGGATTTACTTGGCAAACCAGTGACCCATAGTCTTGAACTGTTTCACCGTTAGTGTAAACCAAGACAACTGCTAACACACATCTTTACTTCGACCATTTCCCGTTCTACGGTTGTGTTCATTTCGACCATGAACATTGGTTCTGGATTCATAAAGTACTTTAAGGAATTCAGCCTTAAAAACTCTCATGGAAGCAGCCTAACTTCTTACTTGAAATAGGTGATCTACTATAAAGAGGTGATCTACCTTAACCCTTATTAGTACTCTTCTCTTAATATAGTGACCATTAAAAGCCTTAGCTTATCCTAACCTTGACAGACAGCATTCTGCATCATTACAAGAATTGGAAAGAGTATAAAACTC
The DNA here is from genome assembly GCA_019454045.1 of Zanthoxylum bungeanum. Classification (NCBI taxonomy): domain Eukaryota; kingdom Viridiplantae; phylum Streptophyta; class Magnoliopsida; order Sapindales; family Rutaceae; genus Zanthoxylum; species Zanthoxylum bungeanum. Next base: position 35,727 of record SKCR01009019.1, read on the forward strand.
TACAGTGCTTATTTTGAATTACACAAAGTTTCAGTTGTCTCTTTTGAACCAATATCTTGGGATCTCCAGTCACCTAGGTTGGGTTTCCACAATGACAATTCTTAATTTATAGGCTTCAAGCCCATTCCCATCGATGACTTCTCAATTTGCTCTATAGGTAAACCTTTAGTAATTGGACACGAGGTTTTCCTTCGATTTGACATAATCTATCGAAATTATGCCACTTGAAAGCAGTTGTCGTATGGTATTATGTATGCGACGTATGTGTAGAGACTTACCATTATACATTGTATTTTAGGCTCTTCCAATAGCCGATTGACTATCACAATGTATGCTTATCGCTGGCACTGGTTTGGGCCAATTTGGAATATCCTCTCGGAAATTTTGATGCCATTCCGCTTCTTCCGCTATTTTTTCTAATGCTATGAACTCTGATTCCATAGTAGACCGGACAATACATGTTTGCCTCGAGAATTTCCAAGACACGGCTGCACCACCAAGTGTGAAAATAAATCCACTCGTAGATTTGGAATCCATTGTATACGATATCCAATTAGCATCGTTGTATCTCTCTAGAACAGTAAGATATCTCGTATAATGCAAACCATATTTTGAAGTTTCTCTTAGATACCTCAAAACTTTTACAATGGCTTTCCAGTGGTTATGTCTTGGATTGCTTGTATATCTGCTAAGCATGTTTACAACTTGAGCGATATCAGATCATGTGCAATTTGTGAGATACATCAGACTTCCAATGATTCTCGAATACTCTAATTGCGATATGATAGAGCCAGTATTCTTTGATAAATGAAGAGTTAGGTCTACAAGAGTTCTAGCCACATTTAGATCTCCTTTATTATATTTCTTAAGTATCTTCTCAACATAATGAGTCTGAGATAATATATACCCCTCTGATGTTCTGGAAATCTTAATTCCTAAGATCACATCAGCTACTTCTAAATCTCTCATATCAAATTTGCTGGTCAATACTTTCTTGGTAGACTGAATCATCTCATGATTACTACCAATTATCAGCATATCATCTACGTAGAGACACACAATGACATATCCTTTTTGCGTTGATTTGGTGTATACACACATATCACACTCATTGATTTTGAACCCACTTGACAACATCTCTTTGTCAAATTTTTCATGTCATTGTTTAGGTGCTTGTTTTAATCCGTATAAGGTTTACAAGTTTTCACACCTTCTGTTCTTGTCCAAGAACATTGAAACCTTCTGGTTGTTCCATGTAAATTTCTTCATCCAGTTCACCATTTAAGAATGCCGTCTTTACATCTATTTGATGTATTTCAAGACCAAATATAGTTGTTATGGTTATGAGCATTCTTATTGACGTGATACGAGTCACTAGTGAATAAGTATCAAAGTAGTCAAGGCCTTCTTTTTATCTATAATCTTTTATGACAAGTCTAGCTTTGTATTTATCTATTGATCCATTCGATTTCATCTTTCGTTTGAAAATCCATTTATAGCCCAGTGGCTTACAACCTGGAGGAAGATCAACCAACTCTTAAGTATGGTTTTGTAGGATGTAATCAATCTCACTATTAATAACCTATTTCCACAAAGGTGCCTCTGACGAAGACATTGCTTCTTTATAGCTTTGAGGCTCATTTTCTAACAAGTATGTCAGAAAAATAGGGTCCAAATGACTTAGACGTTCTAGCTCTTTTGCTGCGTCTAGGTTCAATTTCCTCAATATTTTCATGTTGATCTGATTATTGGACAACTTGATCACTGCCATTGACAGTATCAATAGTTCTTTTGTCTTTCTTTACAAGGAAATGTCTCTTTAAAGAAAGTCGCATTCCTTGAATCAATTATCATATTTGGATTGACGTCAGGAATTTCATATTTATGTACCAAGAATCGATGCGCACTACTGTTGTGAGCATATCTAATGAATATACAATCAACAGTCTTGGATCCTATTCTAACTTTCTTAGGTTTAGGAACCATCACTTTGGCGAGACACCCCCACACTTTCAGATATTTGTAGGAAGGTACATGATATTTCCACAATTCATATGGTGTATTGTCCAATCTTTTGTGAGGTAGCTTGTTCAGAACGTAGTTAGCGGAAAGCAAGGCTTCCCCCCATAAGTTCTGGGTTAAACCAGAGCTTGTCAATATGGCATTCATCATTTCCTTCAACGTTCAATCTTTGCGTTCAGCAATCCCGTTTTGTTGAGATGAATAAGGAGTAGTAGTTTTGTGAATAATTCCATGATTGGAACAATATTCACCAAATGGTGACACATATTCACCTCTTCTATCACTTCTGATTCTTGTGATTTTCTTGCCCAGTTGATTTTTAACTTCGTTCTTATAGTTTATAAAGCTCTCAATAGCTTCATATTTGCTCCTCAGTAAATACACATAATAAAATCTTGTGCTATCATCGATAAAAGTGACAAAGTACTTTTTATCGTCTCTTGTTTGCACAATATTCATATCACACACATCGGAGTGTACAAGTTTCAAGGGTTCAGAACTTCGTTCTATGGAGTGAAATGATGCTCTGTTCATTTTTGCTTCAACACATGCCTCACATTTATGTTGGTTATCAATTGTAAATTTAGGTATAAGGTCCATGTTAATTAATTTACGCATTGTATCATAATTAACATGTCATAACCTCTCATGCCATACATTTTGTGACTCAATAATATAAGCGGAAGATGTGGATTTATTATTAGCACTGTGCCGATTGACAGTCATTACATTGAACTTGAAAAGACCCTCAGTGAGGTATCTTTTTTCCTACATAGACATCATTTTTGGTCAGTACAAACTTATCAGAAAAAAATACAAGCTTGAAATCATTCTTGATAAGGAGTGAACCCGAAACTAAGTTCTTCCAAATATCAAGAACATGCAAAACATTCTTCAATGTAAGCCATTTCCCAGATGTCATCTTCAGAACCATTGTGCCTTGTCCAATCACTCTAGAGGTAGAAGAGTTTCCCATTTTCAGATGATTGTCACCATCGACCTTCTGATATGAGGAAAACATCTTGCTATCAGCACAGATATGACGAGTAGCCCCCGTGTCTACCCATCATTCTCTTGGATTCCCAGCCAAATTGGCTTCTATTACAACTATTGAGAGATTCATCTTTGAGATCTCATCAGTTAGCTGCTCATCCTCAGTGACATGGGCCTCATTTATCTTTTTCTTGCCCTTGTCATGAGACTTTTTGTTTCTGCAGTCCTTTACCATGTGACCATTTTTTCCACATATGTAGCACTTCCCCTTGAACTTCTTGTTTACTTGGGAAGAATCAGTTCCATTGTTCTTTCTCTTTTTGCTACCCTTTCCACCTTCAACGATGTTGGCCTTAGACTTCATAGTCTTGTAGCTAGCCTTCTCGGACTTCATGTTTTCCTCTTCGATCCTCAATCGAACTCCAAGATCTTCAAGACTCGTCTGCTTCTTTTTGTGTTTCAGATAGATCCTAAAGTCCTTCCATGATGGAAGTAACTTTTCAATGATTGTGGCAACTTGAAACGTCTCATAGCGTTTCATTCCTTCATCCGATATTTCATGAATGATAAATTGTAGTTCACCCAACTGAGATGTTACCGTTCTTGATCTACCATTTTGTAGTCCAGGAAACTACCTATGATAAATTTCTTTTGTCCTGCATCCTCTGTTTTGTATTTCTTCTCGAACGATTCCCAGAGAATCTTCGCAGAAGTCATACCTTGATACACATTGTACAGGGTATTGTCAAGCCCTCTCAAAAGATAGTTCTTGCACAAGAAGTCGTCTGACGACCATGTCTCATCTCACAATTGCTTGGCTATTTCCGCTTCTCCCTCCACATGACCCGAGGATCTTTGAGATACTTAGCCAACTAAAGTGTTGTCAGGTAGAACAATATTTTATTCTGCCACTGTTTGAAGTTTTCTCCACCAAACCTATTCGGTTTCTCTCCATGAGCGACCGATACTGTGATATTTCCACTGGCCATATGTAACTGTAAAATAAAACAATTACCAATAAGTCTACAAAAGATAAATCACACTAAGATCAACTATATGATCTCGTTTAAGTGTTACACTAAGAAAACACATGTTATTATTTTGGGTAGTAATAAGAAATTACACCAAATAATACAAGTTCTCGAATTTGTGACTAAAATTTCTTATGGTAGGTGAATAAAGGAAAATTCCCAAAGGACGAGGGGGGTCCGGTGTAACGACTTAAGTCCCTGCCCACTTAGGCTTTTATCACCTTGGTGACAGAAATTCCTTAATCACTTTTCCAATAGAAAATCTTAGACATTCATTCTTAGTGTTACACTTTTAATCCTCAAGTTTAAGTATAACAATTGTATAAGATATAATATGCAATCAAAATACGATGTTATTTTATTTTATTTTATATTTTTCAAGATATCAACTTTATCACATATAAATTATTTAATATGTGATAGTTGTATACCATAATATTAACTTAAACCTATACTACCAAGTTTACAAGATTTAGTATATGATTTTACTAAGTTAATATTGCAATATTTAAATTCTCCAATGCCAATTCCATATACATAACATGTATCTCATAAATGTTAATCTAAGTCTATGTTATAATTTTAAATCTAAACCTTTCAGGATTATCCCCAACGGATTTACACAGATACATCAGCATACCGCATGCAAATCCCAGAACACATTTGCACTTATTATAAAGCACTTGCTATAATTGAATTTTCTGACACCCATGCCCTAATGCTCTAACAAGAGACATCTATATAATCCTAGAGAATTGACGTTAAATGTATTTACTGCTAAGGGGGTGTCTTCAATTGAGATTTTAAAAGATTATTTATGGATAAATAAGTCCAGTGGATTTTAAAAGACTATTTAAGAATGTAATGACTTATAAGATTTTGTTACAGTTTTTTTTATCAGGATTTTTTACTTATTGGATTTTAAAAGATTTATATCATAAGAATTTAAAAGATTTGAAAGGACCACATATAATTTTTTTTTCTTACTTTTATGATGCTAATCGACCAACTTTTAATCGGATTATGAGTAATGTCTATCTAGTTCAATGAGACATTCTTTTCTTGGGTCATTCTCGTCCAGGTCACCCCTCCACTGAATTAACAATGCTATAATTTCTATCATGGTTTGGTGGGGATGCTTCAACCATTACAACTATATTTTCTTTACAAGCTATGTTGGCGGTAATATTTCTTGGACTTAAGAAATCAGTGGCGTATCCAGAAATTTCAGTCAGTGGGGGCTAAATATTTTCCTTACCAAAATAATATATAATGAATTCATACATATTTTTTAAAATTACAAGATGATCCCTATACTTTTGAAAATTATGAAATAGCCCTAATTTTTAAACTTATAAATTAACCCAAAATTTTCAGAATTATATTTTTATCCATAATTTCTAAAAATACCAATTTACCCGAAAAATTTAAGTAAAAATTTATTTTTAAAATTATGTATTTTAAGTTTATGTCGTATATTATATACTAAATTTCCGCTAATTTATTGTAGATTTAATCACTTTTTAATTAAATTATTAAAAGCCTAGTGCTAAAACGCAATATTTGTGCTTTAAACAACCATAAATAAAAAATAAATATATACAAAATATATACAAAATAATTATAATTATATTTATATTAATATGTGAATATTTTACACATAACAACTATACACGATGTGGTTTAGTAAAAGAATCACTATAAATATATCAATAAATTAGAAGATCAATAACCAAACCTAAGTATAAATATAATTATTTTTATTTTTATTTTTATTTAAATGTAATGGAATCTCTATTCTTTTGCAAATGGAAAAACACATAAATGAGTGGATTTAAAATGAAAAATAGTCAATTATCTATACACATTCAAATTAAATATAATTGTTTTAGATATGTTTAAGAAATAAGATTGATGCAAAAATATATTGGAATTTTTTAAACTAATTTGGGCTTGGGCCTACATATTATATTAAAAAAATACAACTCAAAAAATTAATAAATAATGTATTTATGAGTGTTGTTTAATTATTTAGATTTTCTAATATATATATATATATATAATAGTGGTGCCCAGTGGAGGCAACTCCCCCCACTGGGCACCAAGTGGCTCCGCCACTGTAAGCAATCCATCAATATTTTACTAACAGTGTAGATAACTTTACTGACGAAAATGCTTAATTATCTTAGATTATTTTCTGAGTTTCTGTGACAGAATGTCATGTCTCTGACCTAAGAATAAAAGATAACATCTCGGCATCAATGATCTTAATAATTGATATAAAAAATTTCCTTAAATTTGGGTTTTTTTTAAAAAAAAAATACAAGTAAAAAATTAGCGAGAAAACGAGGAAAAAAATCATTATTGTGCTAAATTCCCTTTGTACATTATCATTTATCCAATTGAAGAAGTTCTGCTGGCATCAAAGAAAATCTAGGAAATTATCTTTAATGTGATAGAATTTTCCTCCTCGAAAATGAAATTCATTAAGAAAAATGGTTGGAGGAAAGACATTACCAGTTGCATTTAAAAGAAAGTCATATTGTTTTGTTTGAAAGAAAAAAGAATAAATTTCTAATAAGCAAGTAACTTGTTCACGAAGAGCTAACATGTATGTTCATCTTCTATTTTCTAACAGTAAAAAAAATCTTATGTAAAAAATCTCATGGGCTATGGTATGATTTTTTTATAGAGTTTGATATTTATAATTCTAACTAAAAAGTCCCACACAATCACACATATAAAAAAATCCTTCAAAATAATTATGTTTTTCAATATCATAAGACTTTTTATTACTTGTTTAAAGTCATGATTGATTATCACTAGATATAGACACACTCTTTAAAAAATCATAATAGTCTTAATGAAATACCACAAGACTTTTTAGATTATTTAAAAATCTTAATTGAGTACTACAAGACTTATTTAACCCAAAAAAGTCTTTTAAAATCTCAATTGAATACACCCCCTTAAGTTTCAAACAATTAATAATCATTGGTCCCACACAGTAGCTATTCATTGTAAAGGCCTCTTGATTTTTTTGTTTGATAGCAAAACTACACTCCTAGTGACTCCTTAAATTAAATTGCTCTCCACATATTACTAGCAAGCATAATTATATCCTCATGAACACAAAGATTATCGCTAATTGGTTATCTTATTTGGGAATTGATTTATTTTTCATTAAACTGAAATTAATAAGAATCAATTTAGATTCCGCACAGTAAAAGCAAACAACAACCCATGGGGAAAACAAAAAGATTGTCAATAGGAGTTCGTAATAGAAACAAGAAGAGATTTCTTAAGTAAGTTGTTGACTATCTTAAGTCTGATTTTAATAAAAAATTATGCAAGAAACTAGATTTTACAACACAAAAGGTGATATGTTCTTAAGATTGAAGGAGGGGTGTGTTGTAATTCATTTTAATAACATGCATAATTCAAGTAAATTAATGCAATCCTAAAATCAATACATATTTAAGGATTTAGAAAAACCTGTAAAATATTCTGTAGATGTAGATAATACCAAGCCAAGTTTTTACTCTATCTTTAAGAACTTATTAGCCCCGCCTCGGTGCACAACGGATCTTGTGGTTAATGTTCTCCCAGGATTCTTGGCGACTTCTTGATTTAGGGGCACTCCTTGAATCAAGAACACGAACTAGGAACAATAGTTGAAACTCACTTTCTAGACGTTAACAACTAATTTTTCTTTTTCAAAAGTCAATCCCAAATGAATAACCTAAATGTTCTATTTATAGAGATGGAAGGATACTATTTAAGAGATACATTTAGGCTTAAGGATGTAATCTTTTAAATGATTATATTTCTTCAATGCACCCTTACAACTCAAAAGGTTATTATCTTTCACTCTAGGGACTTATCCCTTCATTTTTATGGCTTTCCTAAAAGACATATTAGAGGCATGTCTTTCCACTAAAGCATTGTATAACTACCTTCAAAATTAGAAAATTTCCTATACATTCAAAGTTATTAAAAATGGTCAATTATCACCCAATATTTAAGAAATTTTATCATCTATCCACCAGAAATTTAGCGGATGTTCGAAAAAACACCTAGTATTTAAAGAACTTTGGGTGGTAAATATTTCTTTTTAAGAAATTTGGGTGTATATATGTCATTTTTTAAAAATTGTGTGTTTTTCGAACATCATACAATTTTCGGGTGGACAAGATGATAATTTCCCTTATTTTTTGGGTAATCAGAGTGTCCGGGCCAACTTACGCGTACATTGACTAATTCTCGATACCCGTGCCTCGTGTCTTCAGAAGTTTCATAACATAAATTAGGGTAAGTCTTGGCTTTTTACAATATTGGACATGGCCCTAAGGAAATACGTCTAGTGTGATTCGAACTTTAAACCTGAGAGGGAGCAAACCACTCAAGCTCAAGACCATCACCATTGAAACAACCCTCTAGGGTTAATTTCCCTTAATTTAATGTATACTTTTAGGTGGACATTCAACTTCATACATATTAATTTTGAGCTCCAAGTGCACTAATATTTAGGATACTTTTGTGCAAAAGATGCTATCTTAGATAGATATTTTGTATACTTTTGAAATATATATAGAGGTCAGTTTAAGTACGGATCATGCGGACGTATTATCTTCCGCATATCAATAAAACAACATTACTTTAAAATTACACCCATCAAATAATTGCATTTACATTTCTGTTAAATGCATTCAAATTTAATTTCGAAAGAAGTATGTAAACGTCACTATATATAAAAATGCATTCAAGTTTAGTCTATTAAGTTAAAATACATGCATATGCACATCAAAGGCTTTGTAAAGAGGGAAAAGGGATCAAAGGCAAAATGATAGACACTAAGACAAAGAGTTCAATAATAATTAGCAACTCCATTGACTTTAAACATAATAACATATTCCAAATTTTTCATTTACATAATATCTAAAAGCTCAAGCATCAATAATCCATCTGCTCATCATCATCTCCCCAATATATTGCAAAATCACAGCCACCATCTAAATGGCAATTGATGCAAAATAAGTGCAAGCTACTATCAATTCCATGCATCCAATCATATCACATCCCATCTAAGATCTTATTTGCATCTTGGCAGAAATATCAAACAAAATTATACTGTTTCAAGAGGACCAAAAAAGTTGTGCATTCAGTGCTCTAAAAGCAAGTTCACGGGTGCTGTCTGTTGAAGAAAGAGGGAACTAAATCTTGCAATAAGCCATAGTCATCAGGTACCTGCAGGCCAAGTTGTTGCTGCTGCTGTTGTGCATGAAGACTCTGATAGTACATTGAGCTTGGAATAATATTATTAACACCTTGGTTGTTTGGCGATGGAAGCAAGTGACTGAGAAAGTCCTGAGGAAAGCTAGGCCTCATGGATGCAGATGC